>JAQZBX010083097.1:0-13433 GCA_029593785.1 Cabassous unicinctus
AAAAAAAAAAAGAATAATAGCTGTGCACAGGGTTTGTATTTTCTTTCCCTTCAGTGGTTTTATTTAGAAATAATTTTAGATTATAGAAGAGCTGCAAAAATAATACAGAGAGTCCCAAATACCTGCTTCCCCTAGCCCATAACCACAGGACATTCATGAAAACTAAGGCATTACCATTGACTAAAGTCAATACCTTCCTCAGATTTCCCCAGGTTTCCACTATTGCCCTTTTTCTCTTCCAGGATCCAGTCCAGGATACCTCATTACATTTAGGGTAAATTTTTATTCCCTTAATTTTAAACATCACAATATTCAAAAAACGAAATACCTGTAATTTTACACCCCTCAGCTCTGCCTTCCTCTGTGTTGGCTTTATCCTCAGGCAGGCTCGCCTGGTGTGGTGGCAGAGGTGGTGCCAGCAGCTCTAGGCAATTCAGCAGTCCCGGTGGAAGAGGGCCTCTCCCGCCCGTGATTTCTAGCACAAATCCCAAGTCTGATACTCACTGGCCAGGCCTGGGCACATGTCCACACCTAAAGACTAGAGTGGCAGGGCTCAGCCCCAGATGTCCAGCGGACCTAGAGGAAGTGGAGCGCTGCTGCCCAGAGGCGAGGGAAAGGTGTGGGGGCGGGCGGGGGGCAGGCAGGGGGTGGGCATCCGCACTCTGGTCCACTGCCGGGCAGGCCACTGGGCAGGGAGGAAGCAACCAGATGGTGCGTGAGAACCGCCGAGGGCGGGCCTGGCACACGGCGAGTGGCCCCTGAAGGTCAGCTACTGCCATTCATAGAAAAGGGAGAGCAGGGACGTGGTTCTAGACTTTGGCTCCAGTGGTCGGGAATGAGGTTAGACCAGAAATGTCCTGGGTAGACAGAGGCAAGGCCCCACGGGAGGAAAGCTTCGCTGCCAGGATTGCTAATTCAGGATCCTTTCGGTTGTGGGCTCACACACACACACACTTGCTCACACACGCACACTTGCTCACGCACACATCTGCACACCCGGCGACCTCAGTCGCTCCCTTAACTTGCCGCGGCTTTTCCTGAAAGCCCACGTGAGCCCATGTGTTCCACTGCCGCTTTGTAATTAATGAGCAGGGGCCCTGTCTGACCATCCGGGCAAGATAAAATGGCCTCGGCGTTGAGTTAACCCAGCGTTGAATTATTTATCCCGCACATTCCCTGGGCAGTTTAAGTAATGGACAGCGGACAGCCAGTGACCTTGCCGTCTCGCCCGGACCTGAGGCGCAGAAGGAAATCTCAGAGCAGGCCCCAATCTGCTCTTGCCTTTTCTCAAACCGGGGAGGGCCCGTGGCTGGGGCGGAGGGGCCGCGATTCTGATCACCTCCTGTGCCAGCAGTGGGGAGCCCTCGTGGGGGCGGGAGCGGCATTATTGTTAGCCCCGATAGTCCCGAGACACAGAGGGCGGGAGGGACTGGTCCAGAGACACAGAAAGTGGGGAGCTGTGGTTGGACCCCAACCCTAGTACTGGCCAGGGCTCTTCCCCGTCCACCTCCCAGGCTGCCTGGGAACCCCCGGGGCAAAGGGACACAGGTGCGTACTTGACAAATATTGTTGAGCCCCATCTCATGCTGGGCAGTGGGTAGGGGCTCAGGGGCACTTAGCTCCGAGTTTTCCTTTCCAGTAAAAGGTGACAAGGGTGGCTGTGCCGGGTTGAAGAGAGGATTGAAGGAGGGGATGGGAACGTGGCGTTTCCTTCGTGCTGACTTCACAGTAGCTTAAGACAAAGGACAGAAAAGCCACCTGACCATCGTTAATGCTTTGGTACCTTTCTTTGTGGCCATTGCCCGTGTTTCTCTGTGGTTGAGATCCTGCAGCTTTTTTAAGTTCAGCTTCTCCTTTCACTTAATCTTGTGTCATGAGCATTTTTCTGCATCATTGCAGATCACTATAAGAAATCATTTGGAGCACTTCTGTTTCACCTAAAAGTAGTGCAGCAATTTAAAAACACAGTTCAAAAGGTATGTGCAGAGACAAGCCAGGCGCCCCCCACCCCGTGCCCAGTCCTCTCGGCTCCACACCCAGGGGCAACCTCAGCCACCAGTTTCTTTTTGGGTATGTGTGACAATAAACAGAAATAATTTGTTACCCAAAAAATGTGGTACAGAAAAGGATTGCAAGTTGTTTTCCTTTAAGTGTTGGGGCAAATTTTAGTTTTTCATTCACTTTAACTAGAATTCAGTTATGTTTTCCAGTTGTACACTTTTGCTTTTGCTTTCAGAGTTTTCTTTAATTTGAAATTTAATTATTTAAACAATAGTAAAAGAACACTTAATTCTTACTTGTTTTTATCTTGCTATGTTAAAAATAATACTTAATAGTTTTTTGTGTTTTTTTTTAAAAACAGTTTTATTGAGCTACCTTCTCACACCGTGCAGTCCATCCAAAGTGTACAACCAATGGCTCTCAGTATAAGCCACCAGTTTCTTGTGTGTCTTCTAGAGATGGTCTGTGCCTCTGCCTGTTTATCCCTCTCTAAAAATACACACAAATGGCAGCACACTGGGCCCCTGTTCCGCATCTTGCTGTTTGCACATGTCTGTGTGTCTTGGCCACCACCCCGTGGCAGCGGCACGGAGCCGGCTGCTTTTTAACGACTGCCTGCATCGCTGCCCGTGGACGGCTCATCACCACCCAGCTGGTCTCCTATTTCTGGGCACGGGGGTTGTCTGCAGGCTTTTGCTATTACGTTATCCTTGCAGTAAGTGTCCTTGTACATACATCCTTTTGCCTGTATGTGATTATGTCTGTAATGGAATTACTGGGTAAACATGATATTCAATGATGAATATTCCATTATTATGAGTGAATAGGATTAGTCATTTATGGTAGAAAAAAAATCTTCCCTCAAACTGAGTTTAGTTGGTATTCCACCCATGTCTGGAACTCATTGAAGGGTGCTCTGTGCACATTTTAACCAGAAGCCGAATAGCAGAGTATTAAAATGTTCAGCCAAGGCTGAAAGCTTGGAGAAAGAAATTCCACCCATTTTCCTAATTATTTAACTATTGGTGAGTTTTAAATAATTTTTGTTCAAGAAGTTAACAGATTTCATAGTCATCATTGATTATTGCTGTTTTGCTTTATATGTATACACATACAAACACACATTTATTTTTCAAGTGACTGATAGAATTTTAACATTATAAAGCATATGATATTTTGCATCCCAAATTACAGTGAGAATGATTAACCATCTTTGAAAGCAAGTGTTTAGGTAGTGTATCCATTAGCACTCAGTGCTTTGCTGATTAGCGTTATTGAGCTCACGTGTCTGTGGGCTCGGTTGGAGTCAGCTGATCTAGACTGGGCTCAGCTGAGGCAGCCCAGCTCCACTCCGTGTCTCTCCCATCCTCATCTGGGGACCAGTGGGCCAGCCGGGTGTGTCTCTCTCACGGCAGTGGCAGAAGTGCACACGTGGAGACACACACAGTCTCTTAAGGCCTAAGCTTAGGACTGCCAGGCTGTCAATTCTGTCTCATTGCAAGTCACATGGCTGGGCCCAAAGTCAAGGGGCAGGGGAAATATGCTCTGCCTCTTAACGGGAACACCAGCCAAGTCACATGGTAAGGGGTAAGGCTACAGGGAAGGGTGAAGAATTAGGGCCAGGGATGCTGTAATCCCGAGAGGCCCCTTGTTTCTATTACTGACATTTTCCCACTGATTAGATACGAAGATTACCTGTGTGACCTCGGAATCGGTGATTTCACTTAAGGTCAGGAATGCCAGGAATGGCCTTGAAGTCAATACTTGGGCTAGGCCAAAGTCAAAAGGCAAATTTTGGCCATGGCCCGAGGCCAAGGATAGACCTTGGTCATCCCTAGACGTTTGGCAGGGCTGGGAACCCAGGCCTAGTGATCCCCCATACCTTGGCCGGGCAGTACTCTTGACATAGACCAGTCAGCTCCTGCCCCAGGTCTGCCCTCGGCAGGTGTAACAGGAGCTCCTTCTCATTGCAGGGGAACATGGGTCCCACCGCCTTCTGGCTCCTGCTCTTCCTCCTCAAGCACCCCGAGGCCCTGGC
Source organism: Cabassous unicinctus (assembly GCA_029593785.1). Taxonomy (NCBI): domain Eukaryota; kingdom Metazoa; phylum Chordata; class Mammalia; order Cingulata; family Chlamyphoridae; genus Cabassous; species Cabassous unicinctus. The sequence continues at coordinate 4,040 of JAQZBX010083097.1, forward strand.
TGCCATCCGTGGAGAGCTCCAGAATGTCCTCTGGCAGGCGGAGCAGCCTGTCTCAGAGATGACCACCCTCCCTCAGAAGGTTTTAGACAGCATGCCTGTGCTCGGTGAGCTGGTCAGACCCCAAAGGTAGCCCCGAAGCCCTCCGCAACACAGCACCCATCCCCAGGTCCACTGGTGCCCTCTGACAGGGGCTTCCTGGGCCTCCTGTCTCCTCAGACCTGGCGTCACCATGCACCATCACCTCAGCTGCCCGAGGCTCTTGGTTTCAGGAGGGCATTTTTGGTTGCCACTGACAGAAACCCTAAGTTAAACTGGCTGAAGCAGAACAAGGACTGTATTTGGGGCATATGACTAAACTTCAGAGGTATACGACCTCAGGCTTAGGTGGATCCAGGTGCTCTACCAATGCCATCAGGACTCAGTCTCTCCATCTCTCAGCCCTGTTTTCCATTGTATTGGCTCCAGTCCTCAGGCTGCAAGATGGCCGCCAGCAACTCCAGGCTGACATGGTCTCAGCTCTGTGAGGGTGCAACTCTCTTTCAAAATTCCTACCCAAACTCCCAGGAGTGTGCTTCCTTGGCTCTCATTGGGTCAGAGCAAATTGCGAGGCCCAGAGGGTTAGATTCTCTCCCTGGCCCATCTCAGTCCCACCCCAGAAGCTTGGTGTTAAACCTCCAGTCTCAGCCCCTGAGAGTGAGGGTGGGGTGGTTCCCAGAAGAAGGGGGAATGTGTTCTGGGGAGGCAGAAGCAACCACTGTCAATGGTCCCACCCTCTCCCCAGCCTTCCCTGATATCCCCTTGGCTCCCACCTTCCTTCACAGCTTCTCTTGGGTCAGAACCAGAATCTTCTCTTGTCCGAGGTCTCTGAGGGGCCCTAGTGATCACATCTCATCATCTGACCTTTTTCTGCCTCGCTGTGTGACTGTGGCCAAGTCATGCACCTTCTCTGAGGCCCCCAACCTTCCTCTGTAAACTGAGGGCCGGGGTGGGTTTGAACAAGTAAGAGGACGGCCTGCTGACCCTTCCTTGCACCTGCGCCTTGCAGACAGTGTGCTGAGTGAGAGCCTCAGGCTCACAGCTGCGCCTTTCATCACCCGCGAGGTTGTGATGGACCTGGCCATGCCCCTGGCAGACGGGCGGGAATTCACCCTACGACGTGGCGACCGCCTCCTCCTCTTCCCCTTCCTGAGTCCCCAGAAAGACCCGGAAATCTACACGGACCCAGAGGTAAATGGCAGTGTGCCTGGTCATTCAGGGGACTGTGGGGGAAATTGGTAGCATCAGGATCAGCCAAAATTGAGTGGCAGCCTGGCTCTGTTGCTTGTTTGCTGTGTGACCTTGCCCAGTTTACTTTACCTCTCTGTGCTTCCATTTACCCACCTGTGGAATGGACATCATAATGGCACCTGCCTCATGGGGTTGTCATGAAGATTAAAGGAGATTATATAAGAGAAGCCTGCATTGCATCTGATGCACACTGAGGGCTCTGTAAGTGATAGCTGTGAATGTTATCACTGAGCAATTTTCCTTTTTTCAGGTTATGATGTCAGCTTCCCAATAGTTTCCCCCATCCCTACACTTCAAATTGAGGCAGACTTTCACAATTACTAATCTGTTTGGATGCTTTCAGTGGGCCAAGCCCTGTGATACATGCTTACCTACCCACCCACCCATCTACCCACCCACCCATCTACCCATCCATCCATCCATCCATCATCCATCCAAACATCCATCCATCCAACCATCCATACATCCACCTACCCATCCCTACCTATCTGTCCATCCATCCATCCATCCATCCATCCACTGGTCCATTGGCCTATCCTTCTACCCATCTTTTATTAAACACCTATCTGTGCCATGTCCTATGCTCAGATACAGTCCTTTCCTTACCACTGTACAACATAGCCAAAGGAAATTGGTATTTTCTTTTTTTAAAAAGTAATTTTCTTTTATTTTAAATTACAAAAATAGCATGTACTTCTCCAAAAGTAGAAATATATATAGAAAATATGTAAAGTAAATTTTTTTATTCCCCTCCCTGTCCAGTTCCAGAGACCACCCCACCACTGGTTTGGGGTGTACCCTTTAAATAGTTTTTATGCCTTTGCACACTCGTACACACAGGAATAGATAGGATCATACAATGCATACTATTCTGAAGCTTGCTTTTTTCATTTAACAACCAGTCTTTGAAATTCTCTCCATGTCAGTACACACACACCAACTTCAACCTTTTAAACAACTGTCATAATTTTTAACCAGTCCCCTATCAGTTAACATTGTTTCCAAATTTTCCCTCTTATAAACAAGAATGCAATGAGCACCTTTATACATATGTGTTTTGGGGTGGGAATGTGTGTGTCAGAAGTGCAGCTTTTTTCCTATTTTAGGTATTCAAATACAATCGATTCTTGAACCCTGATGGATCAGAGAAGAAGGACTTTTACAAGGACGGGAAACGGCTGAAGAACTACAACATGCCCTGGGGAGCGGGGCACAACCAGTGCCTCGGGAAGAGCTACGCCATCAACAGCATCAAACAGTGAGTGGGGCAGGTGGGCCCGGGGGAGGAGGGCGCCTGCTCCACTGGGTGGGAGCAGCCCTTCCTCTCCTGGGAGGAGGGGCTCAGCCAGGGGAATGGTTAAAAGCAGAGGCTCCAAATGGGCAGCTCAGGAGCTGTTGCCTGTCCACAGATTTATTTGACCTGCCCAGTGTTGTTGAAATGTGTGCCAGCTTTTAAAATCAGAACACACATGAAAAAAAAACAGATTTCTGATTTCTTTTGATTTAATCAGATCCGGCAACAGGTTCTTGCCTCCAAACCTTGTGTCCAAATAGCAAGCACCCAGAATACCAATCACTGGGCAGTCTGTCCAGCTGACCATGCTGTTCATCTATAGCTGCTGGGCCGTGTCCAGAGCCTCTCGGCAGGAACTGGCTGAACTTCATTGTTGCACTTGGTTTTTTCAGCGCCTGTGGTACCAAGAGCCCCACAGATTCTCTGCCCTGGACCCCAAGAGCTTTGGTTCCCACACAAACATATTGGAGAAGGGGTTATGACCTCCACTCGGTCCTCTAAGCTGGGTGACCTTTCTCAACCTTTGCTTCCTCAGCTGTAAAATGGGGATACTGATCACAACTCCATCTCAGGGCTATCAGGAGAAATGAATGGATCGTATTTTTAAGTACTTAATCCATTGCCTGGCTCATTGTGGGCATTTAATATTAGTTATTATCATAATTATTAATATTATAAATGTGCCAGGCATTGTTGTGGCATAAGTGAATGAGCTCATAACATTTACCTTTTTGACCTCAGTTTTCTCATCAGTAAAATGGACATGATTACTCTTAGTTCTGCTCTAATGCTCCATACGTATTCCTAAAAATCACCCCCTGTGCAAAATCACATGTTAAAAATCGCAGGGATTATGGGGAAAATGGAGTTGGGATCACAGTGCTCAAAAACTTAATGACACATTTAAAAAAAGATTGGAATGCAGTAAAAAATGTTAGCACATTTACACATGCCAAATGGTTAAGAAATACATAAAATACGTAAATGCTACAATAGATCTGGCCCTTCTTGAAAAAGCCCTGAAGTTTGCCGACGGAAGTGGGCGTCAGAAGGGCTGCAGCCCGTGAGCTGCTGTGAAGGGATGGATGGAAGATTATGGGAATCAGGGGCGGTTGTAGCACGGGATGTGAATGGGTGTGGATCACACCTGCTGTGAGCTGAGGAAACTGGTGGAAGTTTGGGTGTGTGCGGGCATGTCTTCTGGGAATTCCTGCACCTGCACTGCTTGGCCCAGCTGGGTGGAGTTTTTTGCATTCACCTAGTGTTTCTCGCCAATGAACTTCCACGTAAGCAAACACGGAATGCACATTATGCTCACATCGTTCCCTGATATTTCAATCATGATGTAACAAATTCATGTATTCATAACAAGCGCTATAGCAGAACCGGCTGTCATTCCTGCCTCATAAGGTTTTTGGACAGATAAAAGAGATAATAGATACTAGATGCATAGCACAGTGTCTGGCACACAGTGTTTTGATAAATTAGTTAAATGTGTTATTTTTATCTCACCTAATCATCATGATAACCCTGCTTGGTAGGTATCAGTCTAAAACCGAGTCTAGAGCAGTCAAGCATTTGCCATGGTCACATACCTAGGAAGTGGAGGTGCCAGGATTCAAATCCAGATGTGGATTCAGACCCCCCCGCCCTATGTAAACTCAGCCTCTGTCTTCCCACAACTTCAAGAAACTGGAAGGGACCCGTCCTACCCTTCCCTTCTTTGACCAGAAGGGGAAACACTGAGACCCGAAAGGGGAAAGGGACTTGGCGAGGGTCACACACACCCAAGTGGCTCAGCCCTGCACCCAGCTCTCCTGTCCAGTGTTGGCCTCCCTCTGCCCTCCTCTTCCCTCTTCGTCACCCGTTGATGAGACTAATGAATCCCTGCCGTCTGCGCAGTCCTGCGTTAGGCAGCGGTGGGGCCCGGTAGAAACAGGTACGGTCTGGGCCCCACTAAACACAGGCAGCAGCGGGGGAAGGCAGGCAGCCAGGGCCCAGCTAACAGCAGGTTTAGAGGACACCGATTACGTCACAGGCGCAGTAGCTTTGTGTACTTATTATGGCAGTTTTCCAGAAGATGGCAGTAAAGAGCGCTTGCTCTTGCAAAATTGTTAGATTATGACAATTTTCTCATAGATGGCAGTAAAATGCCTTGAGGGAGGGATCCCTGTTTCTAATTCTCGAAAAGGCATCTGATGGGTTAGCAGCCCCTGATCGGGGCCGACAGTCAGAGTTCCAGGCCGTGTGTGGCCAGGAGGAGTCAGGATAAGCCAGGCTGTGCTGCTATAACAGACAACCTCCAGATCTCAGTGGCTTATAACCACAAGGTGTATTTCTCAGTCATGAAATGTCAGCTGTGGATGTGAGGGCTGCCCTCTGTGCAGAGACTCAGACGCCAGGCTCTTTCCATCTTCTGGCTTTCCCACCGCAACATGAGGCCTGCAGGAGGAGAGAGTGCTGGAGAGCCGCTCACCGGCTCCTGCCTGCTGTGGCCTGGACTTGACACACATCCCTGTGGCTCACAGCCCAGTAGCCAGACCTAGGCCATTGGCAGCCTGACCCCAAGGGGGCTGGGAAATGGGACCTTCGCTCTCCTTGCTCACTCTCCTCCTTTCCCACTTTTCCTAAAGGGAGGGTTGGGGTCAAACTCAGGAAGAAGCCATTGTTTTCCTGCCTTATTCCAAACAAGTTCGCCTCAACCTGGTGCCATCTCTCTCCAGATTTGTGATCCTGGTCCTGGTGCACTTTGACCTGGAGCTCATCAGCCCAGACGTGGAGGTGCCTGAATTTGACCGCAGCAGGTACGGCTTCGGTCTGATGCAGCCAGAACACGATGTGCCCGTCCGTTACCGCCTTCGGCCGTGAGATGCGGGAGCAGACGGGGCCTCCACCTGCTCGCCTCCGTCCAGCCCGTCCTCTAACCTCCCAGCTTCCCGTGTCTGCCTTTGGCCCAGGAGCAGAGCTTTGATCGCCCATCATGGTCAGCATTACCGCTTTCCTGCATTTTTTCCTAGAAGACTCTGCCCAGGGGAGGGGAAAGGTGGGAAGCTTGAGAGAAGGTGAGCAAACAGAAGGCATTGGAAACCCTGTGGATTATCTGCTACAAAGTTTTAGCTCCAAAATCAAGCTCTTTGTGCTCTCAGCTCATCTCATTCCTCTCACCTTATGATACCAAAAAGGCTAGTGCAAAAACAACGTGCTCTCATCAATTGTAATAAATGCACCACACCATTGCAAGGTGGCAATAATAGGGTGGTACGTAAAATCCTGTATTTTATGCATGATGGTTCTGTAAACCCACAACTTCTCCAAACAAAACAAACAAAAAAATTCCCAAGGGGGTGCCCTTCCAAGTACTTAACAACTGGTACGTTCTGGGCCTTAACCGATCAAAAAAGACCCTGGCCATTAAAAAGTCAAGTCGGAACCTAGCAGCGTGTCTGTTGAAATCAGCTCCCCCCCCAACATATTACTAACTAGCTAGAGCCCAGGGAGCCCCCCTAGAATATCTGCTTCCTCGGACGCTCCCTTTGTTGGCACTCCTCTTTTCTCTGTTCACACTGATGCTTGAGAAAACGCGGGAGGGTTTTCCTGGCACTCGTTCACCCAGCTTGCAGCACACGGGCATCCTCGGAACACCAGGCTCTGAGGAGTAGCGTTCCCGGCTCTAGATTCAGCACAGACGGGAGGGGCTCTCCCAGTGCCGAGGCTCAGGCGGGGAACTGAGGCAGACCCGTCCACCGGGATGGCTGGAGGGAACCAGCCGGGGATCCTCAGGCTGGTCAAGCCGAAAGGAGAGGAGGTGTTGGTCTAAAGGAGCTCCGCTGTGGGCATGATTCAGCCGGCACCCGTGCTTTATTTGGCCTACACTTAAAAATTTTAAAGCCGTTGCTATCGTATAATCTTTGGGAGAATTGATTCAAAATGTCCAGTTTCCCTTGAAAACTTGGAAGATTTGGCCATGCTAGGCGTACCTTGCCAAGGGAAACCATTGGCCAGAGCTGAGAAGCAGCTGCCCCCTGAACAGGGCACATGCTCTCTGGTTCTTCGGGGCCCCCACTTGGTCTGCTTCTCCATTTGCAGGACCCCTGGCTCTGCTGTTCCGACTCTTGGAAGTGACACTGTAGGAAGCAAGCGAGTACCAGGTCCTCAGACCAATTGTCCGTCCCATTCTGGGTGTGCCCCCCTTTGAACACACAGACCAGTGATGAAAACTCCCCTTCACCTCAGCTTTAAGGGAAAAAAAAGATGAAAAAGGAAAATTCCTGGAAATCTTTATTCTGCTAGTAAATGTGATTAGTATTAGCTCCTGGTTTTTGAGTCCCCTCCAGACACCTGTAACAGGCATTGTAGCCATCTTATTTCTACTCCTCAAAGCAGCGCCACGAAGAGAGGGTACTTGTGTTCTCTTTACAGACGAGGAAACAGGCTCAGAGAGGTGAAGTGACTTGCCCAGGGCCACAGAGCTTGTGAGCTGGTAGAGCCTGGAAAACAGACTTATTGCCCCACAAGCAAATCCTGGATGGACAGCTCTTCATTCCTTGGGCTCAAGGGAGTGGCAGTGGGACAGTTCTATTTGGAGAGTGGACAGGGCCAGAGGCATCCACACATGGATGTGTCACATGGGACACACACACACACACACACACACACACACACACAGCTAAGCCCGTCTAGATTAGCTAGAGGGAGAAGAGAGGACTTGAGACCTCCAAATGTCCCAGGGCCTAGTCTCTCCTCAGAGCAGTGCCAGGATTCCCAGACACACTGTGATTGGCAGGAGGCGGGATATCCCCAGGGAAACCCATCTTTACGCCTGGGTGACCCCCGCCGCCACCGGCTTCTTAACTCTGCAGGAAATCAGGGCTGCCAGCCTTGCGTGGGAGGACAGAGCCGGTTTCCATGGCAATGCTCAGCTGCCTCATCCCTTGCTTGGAAGGGAAGGAAGACGGCTTAGCAGAAATAGCTGCAGGAAGATCTCTTTGTGTGTGGCTGCAACCTTGGCGTGCTAGGGGAAAGCCCTTTGTGATCCCCTCCTTCCAGATCAGGGCTGGGTTGTCACTGAGACCAGCTTCTCGCCTATGTTCCGGAAAGGGCCAGTTCCCTTTAAAGGTGGCATCTCCTTGGAGCCCTGATTATTAGGGAATTATTCCAGGAAGAGATGATTCTCTCACCAGGCAGTTCTAGCTGGTACCCAAGTACAGTTTTGGAGACAATGATTTAAACCGTTCTTTGTTTTCATCTTTATTATGTTTCTTTTTAAAATATAGGCTCTAGAGAAAAAAGGGAGAGATGAGTGAGTTAGCTACTCAGCACAGATCACTTAGGAAGGTTCCTGAACGTCACTGTGTTTCTTCATACTTTGCTTTAGAATCACAGAATTGCAAGGCCCCTGTTAGAAATACTAAGTATATCTTATCGTATGACCTAATGAAGTGTTTCCCTACCTTCGTCTTTATTATTGTTATTATTATTTGCTATATTTTGTATTTTGTTTACCAAATATTTTCCTTTAAGCAGACTCACTTTTTAAACTTAAAATAAATTTGTTTAAAAAGGGAACTTTTTTCGATTGCTGCTGATAATGCACAGCATGTATCACTCGCTGCCCAAAATAGAAAGTGACAGTGAAAAATACATTTTCTGGGGAGGGGGCTGCATGCTGGTGCCACCAAGGCTCTGAGCTGAGGTCTGAGGGGTCTCGCTCTGGTTACAACATGAGACCAGTAGGAACTAGAGCAGTGCTAAAGCCACACCAGCACCACCCTGGGGCTTCCTCCTCAACACCATCAGAGGGGGTGAAAGGGGCAGGAAAGAGAACACGTGCTGACCACAACAGTCACCTGTCCACTGCCTGGCCTGTGTGCCACCCAGGCCATCTCCTACCACCCTCGCTCCCCTGCCCACAGTGAGTCAGCGATGTCCCTCGCTGCCCAATTCCAGATGGAGAAACAGACAGAGAGTTGAAATACCTTGCTCAGTCATTGGTTTTAATGTGGTTTTTTGTTGTTGTTGTTTTTAAATAACTATAGTGTTTCACAAAAGCACTGATTGCTAGGCCTTGCTGTTTTAATAAAGAATTCTATTTTCACATAAATTGTTGTGTAGAAACATGCTAAAATATATTAAACCATCTTTGTTTGTGGAACGCCTCTGAGTGTGATTCAGATCAATTGTCGGCTGTGTCCAGATTTGGCTGTGAATGACAGACACCTCAATGCCTGAAACATAGCAGGCATTTCTTTCTCTCTCATGTAGATATAGAAGCATAGAGATGGTGTGGCATCTCCAGAGTCACCAGACTCCTTCCTTCTGGTCCTCCTATAATCTGTAACTGGTGGCTTCTACCTTGGGGACCAATATGGCTGCAGGAGCTCCAGATATTTTGTCCACATTCTAACTACCAGGAAGGAGGAAGGAGCATAGAACATCTCCCGCTGCTTCCATCCCATTAATCAGAGCTTGCATGGCACTCCTTGCTACATAGGAGGCTGGGAAATGTAGTCTTTCTCCCAGGAGGCCAGTGAAGGTGCATATTTCCCAGTCTGAGTAGCACTGTGTTTTACTCTCCAGCTTACCAGTAATGATCTGAGCTGTACTGTATGGTCAGAGGGACAGCATTTAACCTCCCTGAACCATTGACTTTAGCCAATACATAGTTTGGCCCTATTTTTTTTAAGTCCACTTTGAGAATCTCTGTCTTTTAATTGGTGTATTTAGACCATTCACATTTAAAGTGATTATTGATATAGTTGGATTAATATCCACCATATCTGTACCTGTTTTGTATTTGTTGCTCTTTTTTTTTTT
>JAQZBX010083098.1:0-13437 GCA_029593785.1 Cabassous unicinctus
GAAAGATTCCTGGGTCTCCCTTGTTGGTCAAGGGGGTGACAGTAATATGTCCTGTGAGTCCAAGCAAGGATAACAACAGCTGCATGATCAAGAGGGCATGCTTTGTTCTCTCTGGCTTCAAACATTTTAGGAAACAGCTTGATGGCAAAAGAAGAAAATTTATCTCTTTAACTATATTGTCTTTCAACTCATTAATTTGATTTTGTAAATTTATACGAATCTCGTTGATTAGTTGTCTCAAATCCTGTGTCTCATCTGGGGCTTTGGTATTTTCCTTTGCTTCAGCATTTTTCTTCCATTTTCTTAGTATGGCTTATAATTTTTTGCTGATGTCTAGGCATGTGATTATGATGGTGAGTTTGCTCCAACGCTCAATTTCTCTTGCATGTAGGGATTTAGGGGGGGGGAGACTGTGTAACCGCCATTCTTTGAGTCTTGATTCAGCCTGTTGTAAGTCTTTAAGATTGTCCCTGTTAGTTATTCAAATCTGGGGCCAAAGAACCTGTAATGGGTTGCAGACATGCTCCTAAGGGCCTTGGAGAGGGCAGCCATAAAGGCCAGAAAAAAAAACTCTTATTTACTTTTAATTTCCTCACATGCACTTCCTTGGTCCACCAGAAGATGGTGCTCTTTGGCAGCCCTCAGTTCAAAGCCTGGTCGGAGTGTGTTTGTTGCAACATCAACAACATCAATGTGACAGAGGATCCTGCGTTGAGGCTATTCAGAGCCTCACAATTTAAACTTTCTCAGAGGCTGTTCTCCAAATATTGCTGGCAGCTCCCTCCCTTTTCACAGGTAGGAAATAATTCCACTCCCCTCTGTGTCCTCAATAACCAGTCCCAGTCATTAGGGAGGGAGACTGAGAGGGTTGGATCTCTTTAGTCCCATGCTGGCTTCCAAGGCAAACAGTGGTGCAGCCCCACCTGGCCTGGAAGTGCTCGGGGGACACAGCAGACTGAATTTGCTGGCCAAAAGCTGAACCAGTCTTAGGCTGTGTTCCTCTCTCTCCTGTTTCCTGGAGAGGTAGATCCCTGCAGCTCACTCTGTAGCCACTGGTCAAAGGCTGGAGAATTAAAAATTGTCTACTTCTAGGGTGGAGATAGAATTCTGGCAGCTGCAGTTGCAGCTTCTACTCACGGACTTTCCATCAAGATTTTTTTCCTGTGCCCTTCTCTCTTCTGGGTGGTGTCCAGCCTTCCCCTGTCCAAAACCCTAGAACATTTTTTCCAGGCCATTTCTGCCTGTCCTCTAGCTATTTTCCTGGGAGAAAAGAGAGTCCCATGTCCAACCAAGAATTCTTTATCAGGCAAAAGTGTCTTGCAAAAATGAGGGAGAGATTAAGACATTCCCAGATAAACAAAAGCTGAGGGAGTTTATCACCATTGGATCTGCCCCACAAATAGTTCTAAAGGGAATTCTTCAGACTGAAAAGAAAGGACATTAGACAGTGGTTCAAAGTGGCATAAAGAAATAAAGACCTCCAGTGAAGAAAATGCAAATCAAATCATAATGAGGTACCACTTCACCCCCACTAGAATGGCTGTTATTTAAAATCAAATGTTGGTGAGCCTGCAGAAAAATATGAACCCTTGTGCATTGTTGGTGGGAATGTAAAATGGTGGAGTCAATATGGAAAACAGTTTGGCATTTCTCAAAAAGTTAGGTAAATAATTACTATTTGAACTGGTAATTCCAGTTCTAGGTATATACCCTAAAGAATTGAAAGCAGGGATTCAAATGGATATCTGTAAACCGATGTCATAGACACATTACTCACAACAGGCAAAAAGTGGAAGCAAACCAAAGACCATCAACAGATGAGTAGATAAACAAGATGTGGTTTATACAATGTAGTATTTTCTAGCCGTACAAGGAATGACATTTTGGTACATGCTAAATCATGGATAAACCTTGAAAACAGTAAGGTTAGAAAAACAAGACAGATACAAAAGGACAAATATTGTGTTATTTCACTCATATGAAATAACTAGAACATGGATTATGGTAGTTTGAAGCATTTGTGGACCCCAGAAAATTATGTTCTTAAATTAATCCATTCCTTTGGGTGTGAAACTATTGTAGGTGGGACCATTGATGAGATTACTTCAGTAAGGCATGACCCAGGGTGGGTCTTTTTTTTTTCCCCCCCCCCAAAGATTTATTTATTTATTTATTTATCCCTCCCTTGCTGCTTGTGTTTGCTGTGTCCATTTGCAGTGTGTTTTTTCTGTGTCTGCTTATCTCCCCCTTGCTGTGAGGTCTTGCTGCATCAGCCCACCGCGCTGCGCGGGCCGGCCTGCCCTCACAAGGAGGCCCAGGCCTCCCTGGGAGCTCTATCCATTGAGCAACACCCGCTTCCCCAGGGTGGTTCTTAATCCTATTACTGGAGTCCTTTATAAACAGGATGAAGACAGACATAGAAAAGTCACAGGAGCAGAGAGAAAGCTGGAGGAAGCCAGAAGCTGAAATCAACAGAGCATAGAGGAAAAGACAGAGACCAGCAGACACTGCCATTGTGTCTTGCCATGTGACAGAAGTCCAGGATCGCCAGCAGCTGGTTTTCAGGGGGAAAATATCGTCTGATAAAGCCTTGATTAGGATATTTTCACAGTCTCAGAGCTGTAAGATTTTAAGTTAATAAGTCCCCATTGTAAAAGCCAACCCATTTCTGGTATATTGTCTTGGCAGCAGTTAGCAAACTGAAACATGCACATTCTTAGAGACAGAAAGTAGATTACAGAGTACCTGGGGCAGGGATTGGGGTGGAGAATGGAGAATTAATGCTAATGCATACAAGAATTTCTATTTGGGGTGTTGGAAAAGTTTTTATTATGGATGTTGGAGATTGTAGCACAACATTGTGAATATAATTAACACCACTTAATTTTATACTTGAAAATGGTTACTTGGGAAATATAATGTTGTATCTATGTTGCCACAATAAAATTTAAAGAAAAAAGAAGAAAGAAAGAAGCATGGGTCAAGCAGGAAAAAAAAAAGGAAATACTACACCTTGATTTCACTGCCACATTTGTATTTAAGTTTACAGTCCATGGATGCCAAGTGCCCCTGCTTTTATTGTCTCAGCTCCGTGATTAAAAAGGAGAAGGGATGGCATGAGTAATATGATAGTAACAAGTTTGAGCCAAGTGAAAGTCAAATGATGTCTTGGAACTTTGTATGAATGACTGTTTTGCAGTTGATCAAATAAAGGATAGTCTGGGAAGAATTAAATCATCAGAAGAAACTTGTTAATGTAGGAATAGAGAATGCAAAAGAATTCAGCTCTATACATTCATGTAGTGCAGTGGCAACTGATTTTTGTCAAAACAATATCAATCATGTTAAATTAATTTAAATATATTGGTTTAAGAGTTTCCTTGAAAATGAGTGTCATGATTTAAATCTTTTATGGGATCCAGAAAATTATTTTCTTAAGTAAACCTATTCCTCTGTGTGTAAGGTATGTAGGAGCACTTTTAATTAGATCACTTCAGTTAAGGGCTTTTGATTAGATTGCAGGACCCAAGGTGGGTCCTAATCCTTTTACTGGAATCTTATATAAGCAGAGGAGAGAGAAGAGGAAAAGTTGCCATTTTACCCTGCCATGTGAGAGAAGAATCCAGGATTGCCTACAGAAAGATAAAAAGACTGAGAAACCCCAAGAGGCTGAGAGGCCAGAAGCTTGAATCAGTGCAGTAGCCTGAAGTGAGGAGAAGAGAGAGATGAGCCATGTGATGATCACCCACAGCTGAGCTCAGGGAGAAAGTGGCCTGGAGGGGAAGGTAGTGACTTCAGTAGAGACCAGCTTCCATTTTGCCTTGCAACGTAGCAGGACTCCAGAATCACCAGCAGCCAACTTGGTAAAACAGCATCTCTGATGATGCCTTAATTAAGACATTTTCATAGACTCGGAACTGTAAGATATTACCCCAAATAATTTCCCATTATAAGCCAACCCATTTCTGGTATTTTTTTCATTGGCAACCTTTAGCAAACTAAACAGAAATGGGTACTGAGAGTGGGGTGCTGCTTGCAAGCACCAAAAATGTTGGAACAGTTTTATAAATGGGTAAAGGGAAGATTCTGGAAGAATTGTGAGATGTTTAATAGAAAAGGCTTAGATTGCTTTGAAGAGACATTTGGTAAGAATATGAACTCTAAAGTTACTTCTGATGAGGCCTTAGACAGAAATGATGAGTGTATTATTGGAAACTGGAGGAAAGGCGATCCTTGTTTCAAAGTGGCAGAGAACTTGGCAAAAATGACTCCTGATATTAGATGGAAGGCAGAATTTGAAAGTGATGAGCTTGGACACTTAGCTGAGGAGATTTCCCAACTAAATGTGGAAAATGTGGCCTGGCTTCTCCTTGCAGCTTATAGATAAATGTGAGAGGAAAGAGACAAGTTGAGAATGTCTCCTGGGCACAAAGAAACCAGAAATTGATGATTAGGGAAATTTCGAGCTTCCAGAAAGCGAGTCAGCAGAGGATAGTGCCCCACATGAGGATTTAACTGAACAGGGAACCAGGCAGCCATTTCCCTGCAAGTCAAGATTGGAAATGCAGTTATCCAGGAAGGATTTGTGGGAAGTCTTACTGTCTGATAGTTGGGACCCTTGTGAACTGCATGCAAAACCAACAAGCTTTTTGAGAAATCTGTATGAATGAAACCAATGTCAGCCTGGACTAAAAAAAGGTAAAGAAAAGGAGAAATTGAAGGAGAAACCACTTCAAGAGCAAAACCATGGAAGCTAAGGTCTGGACTTAAGACATCTTGGGCCAATGGAGGGACCCCACACATGAGTGCAGAAAGGGTGGCTTTGCCCCAGAATTTGAAGAGGGTGGGCCTTCAACCTCGCTATTCAGGGAGAGTTCTGCCATGCCAGGCTACAGTGTGGGTAGGACACATTCCCCAGAGATTGATGAGAGTTGGGTTACCACCCCACTCTTCTGAGGGGGATGAGCCTGTTCCCAGAGATTGTGGAGAGTGTGGCCATCATCTAAAGTTCTTGGAGGGTGAGGCCTAGAGCTCAGCCATCATCCAGATGCTTAATAAGGGTGAAGCCAAGAAGATGGGTGTTGGGCAAGCTCTTGAAAGCTGTGGGACACCTGCTCCAAGCCCTGAGAAGAAACTATTGTTCTATAGATTAAGGCCAAACTTTGAAATCTAACAGAGCAAACACATGACCCCTGTTTGCCTTCCAATTTCTCCCTATGGCAATGGTAACATGTATCTTGTGACTGTTACATCTTTGTTTATTTGAAACAGATAACTTGTTTTCTAAGTTTTACAGGTCTATATCCAGAGGGAAACTGTGCCTCAAGACAGATTGCAATGCCTATCACAGATTTTTATGAGATTTTGTAGTTAGCATTGCTACTGAAATGATTTAAGGCATTTGAAATAATGTGATAGAATGAATGTATTTTGCATATTAAAAGAACAGGTATTTTGGGATCCAGAGGGTGGGATGTCCTGGTTTGAGTCTTTTGTGGACCCCAGAAAATTGTGTTCTTAAGCTACCCCATTCCTGTGTATAAGGTATATGAGACTTTTTGGTTAGATTCAGTTAAGGGACCTTTTGATTAGATCACTTTTTTTTTTCCTTTTTAAAAAAATTTATTGAAGTATATCACTCGTACATAAACATACATAAACAATGAATGTATAGTAATAGTTGTGAACTTACAAAACAAACATACATAACATCATACAGGGCTCTCATACCTCACCCTACCATCAATACCCTGCATTGTTGTGAAACATTTTTAGCTCATGATTAAAGAGCATCCTCAAAATATTACTACCAACCAAAATATTTTCCCCCAACCCATCCTATTATTATTATTTTTGTATCATTTTTACATGAACATACATAAATAATAAGTGTATGGTAAAAGTTGTGAACTTACAAAGCAAACATGCATAACATCATACAAGGGGTCCCATACATCAACCCACCACCAACACCTTGCATTGTCATGAGACATTTGTTACAAATAATGAGAGAATATTGTCAAAATCTTACTACTAACCATAGTCCTTATCTTACATTTGGTGTATTTTTCCCCCAATCCACCCTATTTTTTTTTTAAATATATTTTTATAACAGAAGTTGTAAAGTTACAAAACAATCATGCACACATGCAGAATTCTCAAATAACACCCCTCTATCCACACACCACACTGTGTTGGAACATTTGTTACAGATTAAGAGATAATATCATCAGATTATTACCAGGTCCACAGCATACATTTGGCACACATTTTCCATACTCCCCCATTATCAACACAGTACATCTTTGGCATAGATGCATAAATATTACATTATTACTGTTAACCACAGTCCACAGGTCACTCCAGTTGTATTTTTCCCATGCTTCTCCACATTCCCACCACCCTGCAATACTGATTGATGTACATCTGCTCTAGCTCACAAATGACACTCTTGCATCTGTACCATCAACCACAATTCTCATCCACCTCTGGGTTTACTGTGCTAGCCAGTCCCTAGATTATTCTCTAGCTTTCTATCAATTGGTAATTACATCCCTAGACTACCATTTTCAGCCACATTCCCATTTATAAAACAGCTGTTACTCACTATAATGTGTTACCATCAACTCTGTACATTTCCACACTTTTACAGTACAGTTAATTAAAACTTCTACATACATTAAACATCAGTAGTCCACCTCAGTCCTCCTCTTATCCTCTTTAAGAATCCACCACCTACCCCAAGGTCTTGAAGATATTTTCCTACATTTTCTTCTAGAAGCTTTATGGTTCTAGCTTTTATATTTAGGTTTTTGATCCGTTTTGAGTTAATTTTTTTATAAGGTGTGAGATAGGGGTCCTCTTTCCTTCTTTTGGCTATGGATATCGAGTTCTCTCAGCACCATTTGTTGAAGGGACTGTTCCGTCTCGGAGTTGGTCTATTCGGATTTATTTGGATGGGAGTACATTGTGCTCCTTGGACATGGATATCTATGTCCTTCAATAGGGTTGGGAAATTTTCTACCATTATTTCTTCAAATATTCCTTCTGCCCCTTTTCCCCTCTTTTCTCCTTCTGGGACACCCATGACACATATGTTTGCTTGTCTCTTGTTGTCATTTAGTTCCCTGAGACCTTGTTCAATTTTTTCCATTCTTCTCTTCATCTGTTCTTTTGTATGTTCGCTTTCAGAGGTCATTTCTTCAAGCTCACTAATCCTTTCTTTTGCCTCCTCAAATCTGCTATTATATGATTCCAGTGTATTTTTTATTTCATTTATTGTGCCTTTCATTCCTGTAAGATCTGCTATTTTTCTATGTATGCTTTCAAATTCTTCTTTGTGCTCATCCAATGCTTTCTTAATATCCTTAATCTCTTTAGCCATCTCATTGAATTTATTAAGGAGATTTGTTTAGACATCTATAATTAGTTGTCTCAACTCCTTTATGTCATCTGGAGGCTTATGTTGCTCCTTTAACTGAGCCATATCTTCCTTTTTCTTGGTGTGGATTGTAATTTTTTATTGGTGTCTTGGCATCTGGCTTACTGGAGTATTTATTCTGGGTGTAGTTTCTCTTTTTAGTTTAGGGGTTTCTTGCCCTTTCTCCATTGCTGGTTGTATAGCAGGAGCCAAGGATGTAGCTGGTGCTATAAGCTGTGGAGGCTCAAGCTGTGCTCATTGCCCCAGGGACCCATGAATCTTCTCCCAACTTTCTCCTTTGCCAGGGGTCAGGACAGAGCCACAGCCATGAGTAACAGTCCAAGTCATGCAGGCTTAGACTCTAGTTGCCCAGAGAGACTGATGAAGCTTCACGGCCTTTTCTCCCCTGCCTGGGGTGGGGATGGAGCTGCAGATGTGAACAGCATTCTATGCAGTACAGGTCCAAGATGACCGCAGATGCCCCGGTAGACTTCCGACTATTCAGTCTGTGCCAGCTGACTGTACCTGCAGTTACCCAGAGAGGCTGGTGCAGGGCCTGCCTGCTTCCTCCCTGCTAGCGGTGGAGCTGAAGCCTAGGCTAGGGCTGCAGTTTGATCTGGGTGAATGAAGATGATCCCTACAGTTATTGTGATTTTCAGTCAGCCTGGCTTCCCCTCATGCTGGGGGCAGAGTCAGAATGGCAGCTACCAACCTCTTTCCAACTTGGACAGTTAAAACTTTAGCTGTTCTTAGGGTTATACTTTAGCCAGCCGAATTTACTAATCAGTAGCTGAAATTGGTGGCCAACCTTCTCTTCCTTCACTGTTTTTGGGAAATGGTGCTTCCAACTCCAGCCACAAAATAGCTCCTGAGGCAGTTTGTGTCACCAGAGTAGGATGATCACCTGCCTTTGAGGTATGGCCTGTATTTTCCTGGGGAGGCTGGTGCAGGTCCCCCCAGCTTCCTCCCTGCCAGAGGTAGGGCTGGGGTTTATGCTAGAGCTACAATCTGATCTGAGTGGAAAGAAGCCAGTTCCTACCAGCACTGTGATTTTCAGTCCACCCGGCTTCCTCTCGTGCCAGGGACAGAGTTAAAATGGCAGCTACCGGCCTCTTTCTGACTTGGACAGGTTCAAACTTTAGCTGTTCTTAGGATTATACTTTAGCCAGCTGAAGTTAGTGCCCAACCGTCTCTTCCTCCCCCGATTTTGGGAAGTGGAACTTCCAATTCCAGCTACAGAATAGCTCCCGAGGCTGCTTGTGCCACCAGTGGAGGATGGGCACTGGCCTCCGGTGTGTGGAGTACTCTACTTACGAATCTTCTCTGCAGATGGGCAGTCTCCTCCTTCCATTCTTTCAAGGATGTTGCAGGATGTTCTTCTGGTTTCCTGGAGCCCCCAAACAGGTGCTTTAGATAGCTCTGAGTGATTACTAATTGTCCTATAGCATTAGCTGACTCTAGGAGCTCCTTACTCTGCCGCCATCTTGCTGGTTGTCTCTGATTAGATTACTTTTTATTAGATCACTTCAGTTAAGAGCCTTTGATTAAGATGCAGGATCCTTTTACTGGAGTCTTATATAAATGGAAAAGAGAGGGGAGGAAAAGCTGCCATTTTACCCTGTCATATGAGAGAGGACTCCAGGATCACCTACAGCCGCAAAGAGACAGAAACCCAGAGAGGCTGAGAGGCAGGAGGCTGGAGTCAGCAGAGCAACCTGAAGTGAGGAGAAGGGAGAGACAGCCATGTGCCTGATCACCCACAGCTGAGCTCAGGGAGAAAGTGAGCATGGAGGGGATGGCAGGGACCTCACCAAAGATGGGCCTCCATTTTGCCTTGTCACGTGGCAGGACTCCAAGATCGCCAGCAGCCAACTTTGGTGTGACAGCATCTCTGACAATGCCTTGATTTGGACATTTTCACAGCCTCAGAAGTGTAAGATTTTACCCCAAATAAATTCCCATAATAAAAACCAACCCATTTTGGTATTTTTGCATTGGCAGCCTTTAGCAAACTAACACGATGATGTACTAATTTGTTTTGGTTTTATAGTAATACAAGAGGCAAAAGCATAAGAAATTTATAGATAAGCTTTATATTTGTACATATTTAAATAGCACACTTGGAAAGGGTTAAGTCCTAAAAGCAATGTGGTGTCCTGGATTGGATCCTGGAGCAGAAAAAAAAAAGGACATCAGTGGAGAAACTGATAAAATCTGAATAAAATCTGTAGTTTAGGTGATAGAGTTGTACCAATATTAATTTTTTAATTTTGATAAACATGCCATCATTTTACAAGATGATAACAATATGGGGAGCTGAGTGGAGTGTATTTGAATTTTAAAATTTTACATGAAGTACCTCATTTAATTTCACCAAAACCTATGAGGGAGGTTATATTAATTTTCCAGTTTTCCAAATGAGGAAAATGAAACTCAAGTTAACAAATAAGAAACTTGCCTTAAGATGTTAATAATTGTTGAATCTATGTAAGGGGTCTGTAGGTGATTGAAAATGCTGTTTTCTCAACTTTCCTGTAGATTTGAAAGCTTAAAAATAAAAGAAGAACAAACAAACTTGCCCAATGTTGCACGAAAGAGGGAGGATTCAAACCCAGGCCTTTTTGCCCACAAAACACTCCCTCCTCCTCCTCCTCACCTTTTCCCCCTCATTCTAGGGTCATAACTCATATCAATCAGGGGTCTTAGTGGCAAGCAACAATCCCAGGCTCTGACTGCTTTAAAAGGAAAAGTTTATAGAAAGTAGGTTGAGAAGCTCACAGAATCTTCAGGAAGGCAGAGAAGATGGCTCAGAATAAGAGCAGAAATAAGGGATGCTGGGCAGCAGCCACAACCCTTGCCTAAACCTAGTCCGGAGAGGACACTGCTGCCGTTGCCACAGAACCCAGACTCCATGGTTTGCTGCTCCTCAAAACTGGACATTCCTCTAGAAGGGTTGCTCCCCATTTTTCCTTCCTAATGTAATTTACTCCCATTTCTGAGTCCATAGAATTTCTGCTGGGCCAGGCCTAGGTCACTGACCCATGCACAAGCTGCATGGGAGGAGAGGGAGGGGGAATATCTATTGTTCTCAGCTTCTCACCAAAATTCATTCCACAAACATTGGAAGAAGGTTCAAATGCTGAGCAGTCCAAGATGACCAGCGTCCACAACACATGCATTCTGAGCCTTCAGTCAATGTGAATTCTCTTGGTCGCCTTGTCCTGCATGATTCTGTGGGAGACCCTCCTAGTTCAGCATATCTACCCAGGGTCTATAGACTAGGACTCCATGGTGGGCATTGGGGAGTTCTAAAACCCCCCAAAACTGATGCAAAATTTCTGTTTATGTGCATTTTCCTACAGAACTGACACAACATTTTCATCTGATTCTCAAGGGGCCTGGGACTCAAACAAGGTGAGGAACAGCTACCTTTGTTTGGGCTTTGGGAATAAGCCCCATCCAGCCTTGCCAGAGTTACACGTCGGACCAAACCAAGCTATTCATACCGAAGTCAAGTTAAGTTTTCCCTGGCCACGTTGCCAAACTCATGGAGGTCCCCCTAGGACCTGCTTCTTCATATTCTATCAGTGAAGCTTTCCCAACTTAACCTAGAAAAACAGAATTCTTGACTTCACCCCAAACCCCTGGCCATTCCTGCTCGGCCATGCCCATTTCAATAAATAGCATCAGGGGAGCAGATGTAGCTCAAGTAGTGGAGCGCCTGCTTCCCAAGTATGAGGTCCCGGGTTTGATCCCCGGTACTTCCTAAAAACAAAAACAAGCACAAACTAACAAACAAATGAAAAAACAAACTCTCATTGGGGAGCAGATGTAGCTCAGTGGTTGAGCACCTGCTTCCCATGTATGAGGTCCTGGATTCAATCCCCAGTAATTCCCCCCCACCCCAAAAATAAATAAATAGCATCAATATCTATCCAATTTCATCCTCCTCATCCAATCTACTTTATCTCCAAAATAGCTCCCAAATCTGTCTAGATTTCTACATCACCATTGCTACCCTCTGATCCATGCCACCACCACCATCACACTGCCTGGCTACCTCAAGAGCCTCCTAGTTGGTCACCCGGCTTTTACTGCTCCCCTGCTGCAGTCATAGCAATATTATAAAAACTGTGCATCAGATGATTTTTGCTCTCATGCTCAAAACCCATTGCACTCACATTTAAATCTACATCCCTAACCACTGCCAGCCAGACCCTACACAAACCTGGTGTCAACCTATCTTTCTGACCTCTTCAATGACTCTAGGCACACTTTCTTTCTTTTCCTAGTTTCAGGGTCTTTTCACTTGCTGTTCTCTCTGCCTGGAATGTTCTGCCCCAGAATTTCCAAGCCTGGCTATTTTGAATCATTCAGATATCAGCTGAAATGTTACCTCCTCAGAGATGCCTTTTCTGACCCACAGTAGCCCCCACCCTAACCCAGCAGCCTTGATCATATCGATATGCTTTATCATCTTCATTGTACTTATTATCTGAATTTACTTTGCTCGTTGACATTTCTACCTTTTTGTGCTTTGATTCCTCCAAGCTCCACTAGAATGTAAGTCCCACAAGAATAGGGACCATACCCAACTTACTGCTAAGTATGCAATGCTTAGAATAGAACAAATATAAATATTTGTTGCAGGAATGAATGAGGAAGGTGCTACTCTAAGTGATAACCAAAGATTATGTTTCCGTCTTTCAGGATCTTGCTGATCCCATGGTCTTCTCCCTTTGTGGTCTGCCTGCTACATCTGAGTTTCCCTGGCGTACTGAAATGACTACTGGCTAGCCAAGGCCTTTCCAGCACAGGATATCAAGTCCGTCCATCTCCCTGTTTCTCCAAATCATCACTTAGGTTTTCTCATGCCCTGTGGAGGAATTTTTTATACCTTAAAAATATCATGAATCACTATTAGTTTTCTTCTGCTGCATAACAAATTACCACAAACTTTGGGCTGAAAACAGCACCTATTTATTAACTCACAGTTTGGGAGGTCAGAAGTCTGACATGGCATGGCTGGGTTCTCCATCCAGGGTTTCACAAGGTTGCAATCAAGGTGATGGGTAGACTGAGTTCTCATCTGGAGGCTCTGGGGAAAAAATCAACTTGCAAGCCCATGCGTGTTGTTGGCAGATGTGGTAGTTTGAGTATTTTGTGGACCCCAGAAAATTATGTTCTTAAGCTAAACCATTCCTGTGTGTGTAAAACTCTTGTAGACGGGACCTTTTGATTAGATTCAGTTAAAGGACCTTCCATTTGGTTATATCACTTCAATAGGGCATGACCAGGGTAGGTCTTAATCCTCTTACTGGAATCTTTTATAAACTGGAGTAATACAAAGAGAAAAGGTAGTAGAGACAGAGAGAAATGCCCAAAAGCTGAGAGAGAAGGCCCCAGGAGCCAGAAGCTGACAGCAACAAATACAGAAGATGAGAGGAGCCACTTTAGCCAGAAGATGAAATCAGTGAGATCTGGAGAAAGGGGAGACAGGAGCAGATGCTGCCATTGTGCCCTACCAGGTGCCTGATTGCCCCCAACTGCAGCTTGGGGAGAAAACATCTCCAGATGATACCTTGATTTGGACATATTTTTGGCCTCAAAACTGTAAGCCATTAAACTAGTAAATCCCCACTATAAAAGCCACAAAATAGACTCCTGGCATATAGCCAAGATTTGAGAAATTAAATTCATTTGAACACACATGCATTTAGCTGCTACTATGTGCAAATATCACGCTTGAGTTGAATTGAAGTGCCTTGAGGATTTGCTTTAAAGTTTTTGTATGTTTGATTTATTTTAATGCTTCTTTATGCTTCTTTATTCTTGGTCACATGTTCTGTAATGGTATTCATTCATGCGTTCATTCAAGAAACAATCTTTTGAATTTCCAGTATATGTCAAGCATGGTTTTGACATATGACCACAAGCAGGTTCATTCAATCAGCTCTCACAGTGTCCTGATCACGGGGGTTCTCACACACAGTCATGTGTTTACTCTAGTTTTTAGA
>JAQZBX010083099.1:0-13437 GCA_029593785.1 Cabassous unicinctus
AAAAAAAAAAAAAAAAAAAAAATGACCAGAAGGCCAGATTGAGGGACTGAGGCCCCATGTCCTGGGGGGTTTATTGGTGTTGTCCACCACTCCATATGCAGGTTTTGGAAAATTCTTGGAACAGATATATCCTATGAAATAGTCTCCCATCTTAGCAGATCAAGAAGGTTTTAAAATAGCCACATAACAGTCATTTGCTCAAAGACATGTTTATACAGCACTTTCTATGTGGGCTGCTGCCCTGGAGCCAAAGGATCAAAGATAAGCAACATACATGGCCACATCCAAGGGCTCCATCTTTATAACCAGTAGGGAGAAGAATGACATCATTGCACAGAAGAGGAAGAATTTTTTTGTTTGTTCTAGAGACATTTGCTGTCCTCATACCCCTGAGGCGCACAGAGCCTCTAATGGCCTCGATGGAGATAACTATAAACCTTCACAGTTTATAAGGGAATCTGAAGGTGGGGTGGATGGTCAGACCTTCACTGAGTTCACCGAGGGTCTTGGAGTTTTGAAGAAAAGCCCTCTGTGTGTTTCCATGAAAGTGTGAGGAAGCTTGCTGATAGACCTACTGACCTAACACTTGTTAGACAATGAACGCAGTAATACTTTGTGAAGCTTCTTATATTTCTGTGTAACGTCTGTCGGGTGCAGGTGATATGTCATGAAATGGCTCCAGAGCCGTCCTCAGACCAAGAACTTTTTTTTTTCCTTACAAGACTTATGACCATGAGTCTGTCACAATTTCTCTGAGCTGAAGTTTCCTCAGTTCTAAAGTGAAAATAATTACTTCTTCTGCAAGGTTATCCCAAGGATCAAATGATGCAACACAAAATAAAAGGTTTTCTGAACTGTAAAGGACTGTGGCACATTGCAAAAGAGGCTAACCAGAAGCTTACCACCCCCCCCCCACCACCCCCACCAAGCCTATTCATTACCCACAAAACTGGACGGGCCTTTCTGCTTGTTTCAGCTAATAGAGTACGGTGGAAGTGATGCTAGGCGACTTCTAAGATTAAGTCATAAAAGGCGATACAGCTTCTGCTTGGATCTCTCTCGGGGTGCTCACCCTTGGAACGCAGTCATCATACTGTGAGGAAAACCAGGCCACATGGAGAGGAACTGAGGTCCCCAGCCCTCATCCCGCGCGGGACTCCCAGCCAACAGCAGAGCAGCTTGCCAGCCACGCTGGAAGCGGATCCTCCTGCCTTCGGCTGATCCGCTCCAGCTGAGTCCACACTGAGCAGCTGCCTTCCCCACCCCTCTCTGCCCAAATGGCAGATTCATGAGAAAACAAATGACATTGTTCCAGGCCGCTGCGTTTGGAGGTGGTGGACACAGCAATAGATAAACAAAGCAGTGCTGTGTGAATTAACTCTTCTTATCTGACTGGCTTGCAATCTCAGCTGGGTTTTGTATAAATTGGAATACAGACCACGCCTCATACTTCTTCTAAAATGATTTCAACCCTCTGGGCTCAGTGTGTGGTTCATCAATAGTCGTATAGAAGTAACAGGGTCTGAGTTCTGTTATCAAAGATGTGCCAGGTGCCTCAGGCATCGTTATCTACACCAAAAATAAAGTTAGAGTTTTTAGCTATCTTGTTAACAGCAACAAAAAAAAGATTTAAGAATATACCTTTCTCTTATTCTTTATACTTGAATAACACAAAAATTCACTAATTTCCCAATCCAATCTATAGCATGACACAGTTCCTACGGCCTCAGTGGGTTGATATTGAAAGCACATTCTAGACTCCCAACAATGGCCAAGTGACCAAGTCAGGGAACAATGGAGCAGTCACACTCCCACCAGAAGTTCTACTTTTAGGTCTTCATTTTTCATGAATGAAATTCTCCTCCTTTCTCCTGTTCTTTGTCTGCCTACAGCACAAGACCACAAGAGCAGAAATGCCCCAGCGTCAGGACCGCTCTGCTATGGCCGTGCAAAGTCATGCCCTCTCCCTCATCTCCCCACCTACCCTCATTCAGGCCTCCTGGAAGCCGTCTTGGGAATCTCACTGGAAACAGACCCTGGTTCCAAATGGAGCAAGAGGCTGCTAGGTAAGGGATGTTCCCTTCAAATAAGGTTGAGAGTGGAAACGTTAATATAATGCCATATATTAACATTTTTCCAAAAATGCCTTGAGAAAGAGCCTACATTTTCTTCCTTCAGATTAGTGGATATTTTTTAAATGACAATATTCAAATTCAATCCTGGGGAAAGTGTGGTGAGACAGGAAGTCTCAGGCACTGCTGGTGAGTATGGAAATTCATACACACTCCCCTGCAAGTAACCCTACAATTTACATCAGAGATTAGAAAGCCCTTACCCTTTGATTCAATTCAGCATCTAAGACACCGTGCAGAGGACATGATCAGAGATACATAATGACCTGTTCACAAGGGTTCCCAACTTCCTTTACAATAGTGACTAATTGGAAACAATCTAAAGCAATAAGGGATTTATTTTAATAAATTCTTGAGTTCAAACTTTGTTATACTCTGCAGAGAATAAAACTCTTATTTTTGTAAAACTTATGATGACGTGGGGAAATGCTCACAGTATACAACATTCTCAGATTTGTACAATGGACATATGTTATTTTATGAGTGTGGGTTACTAATTTTACATTTAAAAAAATAGTGTAGTTAATGTGACATCATTCATTCAGTACCAGAAAATGATTCACTGAATAGATCTTTTCAGGATATCTTATGCTTAACACTTCCCCCCACACCCCCTGGTCCACTTTCCACCATTCTCCGCCTTGTCTGTGTCCTCCAAGCCTGATCTGCATGGACTGCATCAAAATGCTTGATGGGCAGCACTGGCAGCAGACTGGAGGGTGGACAAGAACGAGGTGAGGCATCCATTTGCTGAGCTTCTTCCTTGCAGAGTGACCTTGAGTTGACTGTGGTACTCTCCCAGAGGCCCCAGCTGGTATCACAGAGCCCTCTTCAGACAGCCACACTCTCCAGGCTCTGGAAATTCCCCCATTCCCTCCTCCTTCTGTCCTAGGGGTTGTAACAGCTCCCTGCTGTTGGCAGCCACAGAATAGTGCACTAGCCTGTGCTGTGCTCCCGAAGTCCCTAAGCTTTGCAGATAATCCCCTAGCTAAACCTTCCTCAAACTACCCAGTCTGAGAGTACCATCTATTTCTTACTGGGATCCTTAATAATTCGAAGTTCTTAGGCTTCTACAGACTAAGAATGATAGAGATGGGCCAAAGTATCTTGTCCAAGCTGCATGTTGGGAAACTAAGGCCCAGGCAGGGAAAAAGAATGATTTCAGGCCACAACATAGAAACAATGGGATCCAAATCCAGATACCTTGCTGGAACCATAGTTTGCTCACTCATCTGGTGGTCCCCCAACCTACCTGGGCCTCAGCATCCCCTGAGAAGCTTGTTCAAAACACAAATATTTGGGTCCATCACAAAGCTATTAATCAGAATCTTGGGAAATGGGGTCCAAGAAGGTATATTTTTACCTGTCACTGTCACCTCTCCCCTTAGTTGTTCTACGTTCCTGGTTCTGCCTTTGTCAAATACCATGGTGTACTGCAGACATAAAGCTGGTGACCTTGGAATTGGGAGCAGTAATAGCCATCAGGGGATTTACAGGTGTTTCCCCAGTTCCCAGCAGCCTTCCAATTTCACACTATGTGGGTCAAATGTCGCCAAGATGTAGTCACCCCTCCCCTACATCCCCACCCCCTGGGCCCTTTACCACTACCTTTCACCAGTCTTCTGTTCAAAAGTGCCAATGTCATCGTAAATAGACATGCTTTTGGCACAGCAAATGGTAAAACAAAACCTGACCTCAGCAGGTAAGTTTGGGAAAGAAAAGAAAACAGAATTAAAATGCTCCAGTTGATGGGTGTTGCTCTTTGAAGAACTTTCAACTTCCAATAAAAAGGCAGACTTAAGTTAATAGTGGCTCTATCTATGAATTTGCTAAATTTCAGTTCTGTCACTAACCAGATGTGTGAGTTGGGCAACGTTTCGTGACCTCATCTGTGAAACTCCTCGTTGGTGCTCAGTGAGCAACAGACTTCATCACGGGTTGGGAGCGCTCCTTGCCAAGGAAGACGTGAGGACACATCGGGCCATGGTGGACCCCCATCTAAACCAGCATGACCGGTCAAAATGCTGATGGGCCACTTTCCTGCCTAGCGCCTCTGCTCCTCACCTGTACATGGGGTGGCTTCCAGTTGATGGCCTAGATACTGCCACTCCCATTCCACACCCAGGCAAGCCTATTCCCTGCCCTCGAGGCCATACATTCTCAACCCAGGCCAGATCACCCCCAAAGGAGCAAAAGTGGATTCGTGGCTGGACTAAATATCTTAGCATTACAATGATTTGTGGTGCTCCAAAGGGTCACAGACATAAACAGATATACAGTGTATCCGTGGCATTATAATTTCATTGGGGGGGGGGGTGATTAAGGGGAAATGTGCTTTAAAAAACTCTTTAGCAGGGCAGTCATGAAAAAAGATTGAGAAAACATGCTCTAAGCATACAAGTCTGCAAAAATTTACTGGTGGAATATAATATATTTACCATCCCTGAAATAGATAGCTCTTTCTTTCAACAAATATGTATCAAGTGCTTGCGAAGTTACCATTCTCTTAAAGGAAAATCTGGTCATTTCCACTGAGGGTTTCTTCTCCAACTAGGCATATAGACTCTTGACACTTCCCATAGGCAAGGACTATGAGTGGCTTATGGCTCTCAGGCACCAGATGATGTGTCCTTCAGCGGGAAGTGGTTTCCCTCAAGTGCCAAACAGCTTTGAGAGCTCTGCAGTGCGCTGGAGCTTGGGAATGCAGCTCGAAGGAAATGAGGGAGGATAAGACAGCATTGCAGCCAGAGAGAATAAAAGATAATTCTATGGTCAGACGGGTATGCACATATTCCCTTGGTGGATCTCTTTCATTTGTTTAGTTCATTGATTAATCCAAAATATTTCCAACTCAAATTGACATTGCTCTAGCAAGAACACACTGGTTATACTCCAAATAAGACAGGATGTGTGTCACAGAAACAACAGTTGGCCGAGAAATATAACCGTCTCCCCCTATCTGAAGGCCACAAGACACCAGGGTCATCGTCCCATTATTCATTTCTCTTCTTCAGCTGATCAGTGAATCCCCCTGCAGTACCTACCTACATATCCATTTTTTGTTCAATGATTTATTGCCTAATGAGGCTAGCATTGTGCTAGAACATGGGATAAAAGGGGTGAATGAGATACTGGTCCCTGTCTTCAGAGGGCACAATTTACATATGATGACAGCAAAAGGAACTTCTTGGATGAGTGAAAGGAAAGATTCTCAGATGGCTATCATATCTCCAGTTGGGGAACAAGGTGGATTGTAGTGCAGTCAGACGGTCCCCTCAGCTCTGTTCCTCTGCTTTCCTGTGACTTAGTTAACAAGAAAACAAACAGACAAACAAACAAAAACAATAAATTTTATGAAACAGCCACAGGAGTGATTTTATCCTTTTAATATTTACAAGGAGGTTGGGAGAGCTGCCCTATGTGACTGCCATTTTCTTAAAACTTTGGCTGAAAAGCTTGCCACCCTTGACCCTTTCTCAGCATCCACATTGTCTCTCTTTCCCATTAAAGCCTATTCTCAGGGAAGTGTCTTAAGCAAATAAATACATGAGAAGGCTTACTACATTGTCTTTTCCAGAGTAAGAATCTAATACAAGGCAAAATCCTTAACTATCACAAGGCAAATGAATGAGGCTGTAATAGGCTTTCAAGGCATTATGAAGCCAGGAATGGGAGGTAGAGGAAGTCCAGGCATGTCCTAGGAGACTGTGAGGCAGGTTGTGATGAACCAGAATACAAAAATGCCCAGCAGAACCCATGCTAACACATGAGTTCACATTCCCTAGTTACAGGTTCCAATTGGGAAGGTCGTACTTGACATAACTAAGGGGGCAAGGGTCACATCATAGTTATAGCATATTTGCACACTTATTATGAAGATCTTCCAGCAAATGGAAATAAGGGGTCTGGAGGAAGAGGGCGGGGAGCATTTTCCAGTTCAACAAGGTGCCATTTGGGCAAGTGGAAGTGGTGCTGCCTCCATAGCTGCAATGGTCTGGAGTTGACCCATTGAGTTGACCCATCTATCTCTCCTTAGTTGTGAAGACTTCCTTCTCCCCTTCATCCTCATGGTATTTTGCCAGCTAGCTTTTGTCCTCAGCATACACACTTGTTGCTGCCATCCCTCCACTTGGCACCCCTTCCCCTCTTGTGACAAGAGAGTAAAAAGGATAGTTCCCTCTTCCCATGAGGTTCTGGGCTGGTCAATTCCTACCCTTGGCATAATGTTGGCTGCCGTTGTATGTACCATTCAGATGTTGCTTTCCTGTTTCAATCCTGTCAGGAAAAATATTCAAACTCTTTAAAAAACAACCTGCTGCCTGCTTATCTCCTGTTTCTCCCTGGAGCCCACGTGGTCTCTCTACCTGGAATATGTCTGCCCTCCCCGATCCCCCCTTAAATAGCTATCTAAAGCTCTTCTTTCAGGTCCTTTGCACCATTAGGAAGCCTTCTTGACTTTCAAAACTGCTGTATGCTTCTACATCATCCTGTGTTTCCCCCTCACAACTCATCACAAGGTAATCATTGCCTCTTTGCTGGTTTCTCTTATCCCGGAGACCTTAAATTAGAGACTCCAGTCTATACCGTGTTCAACACATTTCCAGAGCCTTGCGTAGTGCTTGGAAACTATCAGGTGTTCAATAGATGCTAGCCAAATGTATCGCTGAAGGAAGAGATGAATAAATGAATAATTGTTTGTGATCTGGGGCATACCTGTAATCTCAGTCAACAAAAATACAGGACAAATTCATTTTACTTTTGTGCCTTCTCATACAGGCAGCACAAGACAGCGCTTAAGCAAGTGCACTGATGAACGCTTTGGCTTATCTCTGTGTAAGGACAAAGAGATATTTATTCAAGGGCTCCACAGAACAAAAATACTCAGGGATATTTTACAGAAAAGCTGGCTTTCCCAATCAAACATACAGATAACAGAGCTGTGTGTCCATCTGAGCCAGTGAGAGGGAACTGGGCCATTTTCATTCTTTGCAGAAGAGGCACCTACAATTCCAGAAGGCTGGGTCCAGGAGCCAGACCATCACAGCTCTGCGCAACAAGTGGTTCCCTGGCAGCGCATACATTTATACCGTTTTTGTTTCACTGGCATTGTCTTGTTTAATTGTTTTTTAAAAAAATCCTACTAAGAAGATATATTTATAGATGAAGAAACTGAAGGTCAAAGGAGTTATATAATGTATCTGAGATTAAGCCTCAAGTAAGTAGCAGGGTTAGAACTCACTCAAATCTCATATCTTCAGATATGTTATTTGCAAAAATAAAAAGACTCGTATGATCAGCCTACAAGCAGAGTCTCAGCTCGAAAAGATAATGGGGCCATTTTCACTGAGAGTTGAGGAGCAAAATCTGTAATTATTTTTAAATAAGTAAGACTCCCTGGAGATAAATGTGAGACGGATATATGCTGGTGCTGGAGGAATTTATAATCTGCCTGGGGAGATGAGATATGTACAAAGGAAAAAATAATCATGGATTAATGTTAAGTAGCAAAGTACAGGCACAAACCTAAACTGTGCCCTCTCCTGCTGGAGCTTTTCCCAGAGGTATGTCACCACAGGCTTAGGCGGTAAGCAATGGAGGAAATACAGAGATATTTCAAATAACGAGGATGGCAGGAGACTAACCAAGAATAGAGGCAGGAGCAGGAAAAATGTATTTGGAAGGCCACGGGGAATTCAGTCCGCAGGAGGTGGGGCTCATGATACAGGAAGGAAGCTGGGAGGAGGCCCGTATGAGCAGAAATCCAGAGGCTCATTCCGAGCCCAGGTACACAGTCTCTTAGAAACACATTCCTGGCCTTCGTGAGACCTGGCATATCAGCCACTGATCTCTAATTTTAAGATGTCCTGGGACAAAGGGGCAGTTTCTCATCACGAGTTTGTTGTCCTTAACTGCATATAAGCTGAGGACAGAGCTTCAGAATTTTCTCCTTTCCCTGTTTGCATGAAAACATAAAATACTACATTTTTTTTTAAGGACTAGTTGTGGAGCATGGGGATTGTTTTCCAAGCCAGTCCTCGCTGGGAGCAAGGCTGTGCTCAAGTGACCAGAGAAAGAGAACTCAACTAATGTAACAGATGTTTGTGTGAGCCGTGGTTCTGTACTAGGCACTTTGAAATGAACATCTCAGTTTATCTGTACAGCACACTCATGAGGTAGATGGTATAATGATCCATGTTTTCAGAGGACAGAAAAATAAGAGTCAGAAAGGCCAAGTGGCTTAGCCAAGGCTCCACAGCTAGCAGATTGCAAGAAGAAAATACCTTTCCAGGCTTACAAAATTTTGTCCTTCCCAATGAGGGACATTCAGTGAACTATGCAATTCTATCAATCTCTTTGTCATATCATGGGAAGAAATCAAAGCTTTAATTAAATGCAGGTATTTGGTTACTCTAAGTTTGGTAAAATGAAAAACGTACTGGTCTCAACACCAGAAGAAGTTGGTTTGAATCTTGGATCCATCAATTCCTGGCTCATGGGGAGTGCTCAGTACTTTTTCATGGATTTAGTACCCAAGGTTATCCACTGAGCACATGGCAACCAACATAATACCAAAACATCCCGTTTCCTTCTTATTTTTTCACTACTCACTCTGAATCACAATTCTAAGAAATGATGACCAGTAGCCATTCTCTGTGATAATTCCTGGTGCAGTAATTTTTAAAGAACATAAACATAAACATTTTCCAGGGACTTAATAAAAACAGTCGCAGGTGAGTCACTCAGCAAAGGCTGAATTTGTATATTCTGGTTTGTTTTGTACAATGAAGACAAAACAATAAGAAAATCAATTTGTATTCTGGGAAGGATACAGACAATTTAAAAAGCAAGATAGGGAAGCGGATGTCGCTCAATTGATAGGGCTCCCGTTTACCATGTGGGAGGCCACGGATTCGATTCCCGGGGCCTCCTGGTGAAGGCAAGCTGGCCCGTGCGGAGCGGTGAGCTGACGCAGCAGGACGACCCAACAAAGGGAGACAGCAGACACAGAAAAACAAACAGCAAATGGACTGGACACAGCGAGCACAAGCAGCAGGGCGGGATAAATAAATAAATAAATAAATAAATAAATAAATAAATAAAATCTTAAAAAAAAAAAAAAGCAAGTTACATGATGTCATAATGACTTAATGTTGGGTTTTTAATATAATCAGTTGTTAATAATCATTAAAGTGAGATTTATTTTGGTAAAAAAGTATTGGAAATAAAATTTTGTGTGAGACTTAGGATTAAGTTCAATACTGGAAAAAAGAAAGAAAATACAATGAAAATCAGAAGATTCCATTCCTTCCAAAAAACCCCTGCAATAGAAAAGCCATGCCAAATTACCATAATATATTTGAAGAGACAATGCAACTGATAAAGTGACATGGAATACTTTTCTCCCCAGTCATTGAACTATTTTAGCTGTTGCCACAATCTTACTTCTTAATAATAAAACTATTCTGGAAAAATTTGGTTTCCTGGCAGCATTGTACTAGACTAGGTATTAGGCTGACACTCAGAATTTTAATACAAAAAATATTCCTTTAGGATCACTTTGTTAAGTTAGGGAACCTTTTATAACATGAGGTAAAGCTGTTATGGGAAAGACAATATAAAAGGTGTTGAGATTTTTCCCAGTAAGCTTTGGCTTCCTTCCTGAGGAGACCCGGGTGTTTGAACAAAGAAAACTGAAAGTCACTGTAATAGCTGATAGACACAGAGTTATTTTTAGCAAATCCCACAAACATAAAAGTAGTCACCAGTGTATGTCCTGCAGTTTCTGGGAAATTCCAATCTCAAACATGCTGCCCCATGGTCAATACTTCAAGGTTTAGGGTTTGAGAAAATGTGTTACCATAAACATAAATGACAGCAAATCCATAATTTAAAAATTTCAAACCTAAAGGTTTAACACTCACTGCCTCAAGAAACAAAAATGTAGTGGCTGTTCAGTACTTTTGTTACAGTCACCACAAAGACATTCAAAGGAAACTTAGGAACGGTAATCCATGTGAAATTTTAATGGGAATGAGCGTCTTCAATGAGGTACGCAATTGCGAAAGGTATGTTAGCAGAGCTTGGACTCTTGGGCTCTTTGCTAAGATATAAAGCAGCATGACCTAATAGAACGGACTGGGATTAGCTATCAGATCTGAATTTTCCTCCTAGCTCTGCTTTTAACTTGCTGGGTGGACTTGTGCAACGTCACCCCTTGGGGACACTTTTCTTGCAATTAAGTTCTGCAATTAAGAGGGTTTGAACAAGATAGCTCAAGAATCTATTCAAGCAGATTCTACCCAACTGATTCCGCTGGGATACAGGAATAGTCAAGTGTCTGGTGGCTTCTGGTCTAGATGACTCTCTATTGCTGATATTGTTTTGCTCATCTATCTATCTATCCTGTGTCTGAGATTCTAGGGTCTCGTGGCCATAGTTAAGGGAAGCCATGAAAATGGTTAGTAACAGCAGAAAATTGTCACATAAATAAAAAATTGTGCAAATCAGATGACTTCCTTAAACTTTGTTAGAAAGCACATTTCTTTGCCCTTAAATATCAAATACATTTAAAATGCATTTAAGAAGCTCACTAAAAACATGTAAGAATGAATCCTTTGGTAACTCTCTTGATTAAAAACAACAACTATTTATGGCATTTGGCATGTAATTTTGCACATAAGAAACAAGTGTTGTTGTTTTTTTAAAGGTGAAAGGCATGTTCCTATGCATTCTCCCATTTTTTAAGAGCAAGATTAAATGCATTACCTTCCTCCCAGCGTGGTACATGACTCCCGGGGATGAGCCTCCCTGGCACCGAGGGATTACTACCAAATGCCAACTGACAATACAACTGGAAAAAGACCTCGAATAAAAGGGGGGAAAGGTAAAGACAAATGAGTTCATATGGCTAAGAGACTTCAAAGTGAGTTGGGAGGTCGTCCCAGAGGTAATGCTTATGCACATCTCAGTAGGACCTCAAAGTGGATATCACCCCAAATAGAGGGGCTCCTGAGGATTCTGGAGACACCCAGATCCTATGTCAGGGCGGATAGCTCCACAGTTTGGTGTCTTATCAGTGGGCCCTACTTTGGAATCTGTGCTCCTGTGGGTGACAGAGTTGGACTCAAATATGTCTTCCCTGCACATGGTTCATCTGTCCCTTCTATTCAAACCTATACGTGCTGCTGGAGTTTGTAGGTATACTTCCAGAGACTGGAGCCTTTGGGTTGTCCATGTGCCAGCTGGGCCTGAAATCTCGGTGGAGCTGCAGCTCTTACTCTACAGCTCAATGGGCTCACCCAGAACACCTGGTGGGAAGATGATGATGGACAACAGCCATCCCAGGGAATGGAGAGAGTCTGCAGCTGCAGGCAGGATAATCCCATCCATCTTATCCATGGGATATAAGCCCCCTCTCAGTTGGAGATGGAGTGGACATCACCATCTCAGACTCCTCAGGATTGGGGGAAGAGCTATGGACTAGAGTGGACTTACTGGTATTCTGTTATAGACATATTGTGATTCAAGCAATGGAAGAAATTACAACATTAATGTGGAGCCAGTGGCCACTGGATGTTCTGGGGACAGGGAGAGGGAAAAGCAGTTGTAATACAGGGGCTTTTTCGGGACTTGGGAATTATCCTGAGTGACATTGCAATGACAGATATAGGCCATTTTACATCAGCATGTAACATGCAGAACTGTGTGGGAGAGAGTATGGTCTACAATGTGAACTATGGTCCATGCTTAGTAGCAAAGCCCCAGGATGTGTTTATCAATTGCAATGAATGTGCCACACTAATGAAGGATGTTTATGTGGGAGGTTGTGGGAGGAGTGGGAGGTGGGGCATATGGGAATCCCTATAATTTTTGTGTAACATTTATGTAATCTAAGTATCTTTTGAAAAATATTTTTAAAATTTTATTTAAAAAATAAAATTAAAAGCAAGATTCAAAATGATCAATTTTTGCTAGTTTTACACTATGCTTTTTGTTTAAACTAAAAATTGCTACGTGGCACTCATTTGCTGTTTGTTTTTTCCTGTATAAAACCTGATTAGAAAAGTGTCTAATTTATTGCTTAAGTGGTGAAAAGCCAGTGTGACAGGGGCGCCATGATCGAATAAGCCTGTATCCCCAGGCTGCGCGCTTCCACTTCCAGTAACCTCTGGCGGAGCTGAGTTTGACCATCTTCTCCCAGATGCCCACAGGGGAGAGCGCCAGGAACAACACCGTGCACCCCTCGCGCAGGCACAGAGCGTGGTCCAAGGGGGCTGCGCGGGACGTGACTGCAGCAGCCCGAGGCAGAGCAGCTGCTGCTCCTTGCAAGTACCAGGGACCTCAGGCGCTGCTGCAGGAGCTCTGGTTCTGGGTGCTCTAGAAATAGGTTCACATCACAAGGGCTGGCTCTTGTGGGAGGGGCGGGAGGGGCGGTGGGCTCCAGGTATAGGGCCAGTGTCCCTCCCCTCCATGCAGTGTCTCTACCCTCTGGGGCTAACGCTCCAGCCAGGGCTACTCTTTAAACGCAGCAGTACATTACAAATTTTGAAATTCTGACGTGTAAGTAGAATGGAAATCTATTCGCGCTGCAGTTTCAGGTTACATTTGCTGCTGTGAGGAATGAGACTGCTATTAGTCTTTAAATGCAATTCTTGAAGGGTTGCAAGAAATGGCTTTAAATTTATCACCTTCTCTAGCAAGGCTTTAAAGAGATCATCAGGGAAGAGTACTGAAGAATTTTAGCATACAATCTCTTACTAAAAGATGTGCCCAGGAAAGCAGCTCAAGTTTCTCATAAATTTGGAAAAGATTTGGAAGTTTTTTTTTTTCAAATCAACTTTAAATTTTTCCCTAAAAATTTATTTTCTTATAATTTTACAGTGTAAACAGTAATGATCCCTCTCCTCCCCCCAGGCCCTCATATCCTGTTCATTTTCTTCTAGAACAGCTTCCTAAATCTTATACCTGGACCCAGAGCCTAAGTGGATTTACAGGTGTCACACTCTTGTCACATAATCTGGTCACAAAGCCACACATAAGCATGTTTCTGTGGAGGAAAAGTTTGTCTGCAGTGCCCTCCAAGCTTTCCTCACACTTCTTGGCTTTTCACCCACTCACTTTCCACTTGAGAAAGCAAACTATCCATCATTTATGCCGCAGTGTGAACCGAAGTCAATTTATGGCACATACTTTTCCCTCTGACAAATGTCTGTCCACACTAAACAATTTCCAGGCAGCAAGGGGGCAGTTTCAGAGGTTTTTCCCTCAAGGGTTCAACTCCCACCTGCCTATGTTTAAAAGGGAA
>JAQZBX010083100.1:0-13439 GCA_029593785.1 Cabassous unicinctus
ATATTAAAGCTATTTTATTTTATGGTATAGTTGATCTTTACTTTTCTGTGTATTGCGAGAATGTAAGAGACAAGAAGCCAAGAATATTTGTTTTTGTTCAACTCTTTATTTAGGTCTGTAATACCTAGACTAATGCCTAGGTCATTACTGCTACTGGAATTTGAGAGGATCCATTAAATAACCCCTCTTTAACCCAGTGCATTATTGAATAAAAGAAAAAAGAAATGACTGATGAAAAGATATTAGATATCAGACTCTTTTTGTTGACAGAGATATTGTGCAATGTGGTTTTGGTGTGTGGAAACAAAGAGGTTCCTAACACTAGATCATAGCACTAAGCAATTCTGTCCACACAGAACATGAGGGGGTGGGCAATGACAAGCCTGCTTATGCATGGTAATGAAAGCTTTTATATATTGAGGATGCAGAACACCTGTTTCCTGGTGGCTCTTGAAGAGATCAGGAAGGAGAGACTAAGCAGAGTACTCACCCATCCTAAAGGCTCCGAGGACTTAAGTCACTACTTTTGCTTTGCTGAAAATTTGCACAATATTTTTGTAAATATATTTTTGAAGGAAATGAGACATAAATGATTCGGCAGCACTACAAATTTTATTACATCTCCTTGAGATTAACTGTGAAAGCATGTTATTTGTAATACATATAATCTCCCTTTCTTGACATAAATCTAATTGACTCTATTCTGGAATCCACTTTGAAATGAGTTTGCTTTGACTTTCTTCACTTAATATATCTTATTATCACAGTCTGCATTTGACCATATAAATAAGTTTTGGTTCATCTATGGATAGCACTGACATGCAATTTTTAATTCTATATTGCTGTGATTTTGAGAATGAATTTATGTGTTTATAATACTTTAAGGGTCAAAATTAGATGCCCAAAATCTTTGTAGTCTCCTTCAGTATCTCATCCAGTTGAGGAAACTTGTCCCATATTTGCCTTCTGATTCTTTTTATTTTTTCCTGATGGTAAATATTTATATTTGAATTACAGACACTGTGCAGGAAATTTATTAAACAATTTTAATTTTTACATTTTTATCCCTACAAAGAGTGAGCATCCCAAAGCTCTAAAGTTTCTCTTATTTAAAATTTTATTGAATTAAATAATAAAATTTTCTTTTATCATTCACTTTGTTGTCTTTTACTTGTAACATTTGTTTTTATCATTTTTGGATCAGTTTCCCACAGCTTTCATATAATCTCCACTCATTTAAATATATTTTACTTAGTTCCTTTTCCTTTGCTCCTTTTCAATGATGTCTTCTGTGTTTATGTGTGATATTTTCCTTTCTTTAATATCTCAATAGGTAACTTATTTGGGATGCTTCTCTTTTACTTTTCATTAAGTTTTAGAACTCTGACAATTTTCCCTTTTTCAAGATTGTTTTGACATTCTGGAACCCTTGCCCTTCCAACTAAATTTGATGAGAGACTTTTACATTTCTGAAAAAAAATGTTGTTGGAATTCTGTTTGGGATTGTGTTGAACCTGTAAGTCATTTTGGATGAAGCTGACATCATCATAATATTTAGCCTTCCAATCCATGAGCATGCAATGTCCTTCTGCATATTTCAATTTCCTTTGATTTCTTTTAGCAAATTTTTGTAGTTTTCCATGTATAAGTCCTTTACTTATACAGACCCATCCACTCAATCATTCCCATGTAGCTTAGGAGTCCTGCAGAGGCTGCATTGCCTTAGTCCATTCTGTAATAGATTATAGAGCCACACAGAGCAGTGAGATTGAACCCCATACATATTCAGGCTCAAGGATACAAGTCCACAGAGACCCAGGCTTGAAGACAAGGTGCTGAGGGTTACTACATATAAATGGGCTCCCATGGGAAAAAGTATAGAGAGACCATGGCAGATTGGTTGTCATGAGCTGTGCACACCAAATCCAGTTTCTGTTGGCTGGAAAACTGAAATACAAAATGAATTTTTCTGGATTGATCCACCTTTATGCATTGACCCCATCTGGGTACATGGAGCAGGATATGCTAATGGGGAAGAAACTAGACACAGGAAAACTTCACAGATCAAAGGTGGGTGGGGACAGATAGGAGGTGGGTGTAAGATAGGAGGGGACCAAAAACCAAAATGTTTAAAAAAAAGGGGGCACTGAATGAGGGAGAGAAATTAAATCATAGGAACTGGGGAGAAAGTTCTGCATAAAAACAAACAGAACAGATAAAAATTTCAGAAAAGGAACCAAGGAAAAGAAGATTTCTCCTGGGGACATAACAATTGCACACACCCACACACCCACACACACACAAATGCAATCTTAAAACTATACCCCATATCCAGGGAAAGAATTAGATGAAGAAGTGCTGAGAAAACCTACACAGTAAACACAGGCTACTCTAGAGGTACAGAATAAATTGGACCAAGAGTCAAAGAAGCGCTTCAACACAAAGCCAATGAGTAATAAAACCATAGACAGGAGGGAGAAATGGACCTTCAGAGTTGACTCATCAGAAGAATTAGATGCCTAAATCTCAGGAAAAAAATAAAAGTCATTCTGAGAAACAGGAAGATATGCTCGATCAGTGGAACAAATTTAAACCAGAGAAGACACAGAATATGGAACAATTAAAGAATGTCAAACAAATCTAAATCAATTTAAGGACATGAAGAAAAATACGGATATAGAGCTAAAGTATAGAGAAAAATTTGTGAGAATAAAGAAGAATTTAAAAGTTTAAAAAGAAACAAAGAAATTATTGGAATGAATGGCACAATAATGGGGAGTAAAAATAAACTAGACTCATAAGACAGCAGATTTGAATAGGAGGAAGAAAGGATCATTGAATAAGAATCCAGAATAAATGACAACATACAGTCAGAAGAGCAATCAAAAAAGAAAAAAATAAGCACTGCCTCAGGGATTTGATTGACAACATGAAGCTCACCATCATATGCATACTTAGTATTTAGCATGAAGCAAACAATTATAATATACTTAGTATATTCTGCCAGTCAAGAATTTTATTCAACAAAACAGCCCTTCAAAAATGAAGGAGAGTTTAAGCTTTTCAAAGATAAACAGAGAGTGAGAGAATTTTTTAAGAGACCAACCCAAAGAGAAGTACTAAAGGGCATCTACCTTCATCAGGTAGATGAAGAATCAAGAATGTTGTCCTAAGGGCCAGACCAAGTTTCAGGTGTCCCAAAGGGCATTGCTGAGGAAAACTCCTTTTGTGGAAGTAACAAAAGAGAAATTTATGTAGAAGTTCCAATTAGGTGGCTGTGACACTATTCTAAGCTACAAGGACTTAGAGTGACTTGTAGTAATAGAGCTAACAGAATGAAAATAAAATATCAACACAAGAACATAGAGATATAGTTGCACCATGTAAAAATTTCTTCAAATTAAGTTGTGGCTAAATTTTTAAGCTTCCTGTTAACCAAAGCAAGAAATAAAACACGATTAGATAAATCATTCTCATTCACTCTAAAAAATAACCTACCAGGAGAAAACCCAAGATGGCAACTGAGTAGGAAGCTCTAACAATCAGCTCATCCCACAAGGCAAGTAATATTTGGGCAGAATCTGCCTGGATCAACTGTTTGAGGGACTCCAGAAGTCAGAAGAATGCAATGCACCATACAGGGAAAAACGGGAAGAGGAGATCGACCATCTGTGGCGAAGATTCATCCTCTGAGCCTGTTTTGACTGTGAAACCAGAGCAGTGTCTTCAGGGGGACACTTGTAAAAATTAGCTCTCCAGAAAAGAGCAGTGAGAGAAGACAAAGGGTGCATTAATATATATGGAGGAAAATTTTAAAAAGAAAAAAACAGATTAACATTCATAGAGGAGGAACAGGGAATACATTAGCAAAAAGCCAACCAATAAGAAACCATGGGTTGAAGAGAGAACCTGAGCTCAGAATAAATAAACACATAAAAAAAAAAAAATCAGATGCTAAGACACCAGCAAAAAATTACAAGCCAAACTAAGAAACAGGAATATATGGCTTAGCTAAAGGAACAAATTAAACCTTCAGATGAAACACAGGATTTGAGACAACTAAGCACAGATAGCCAAACAATTCTCCCTAATAAATTCAATGAGATGGCTAAAGAAATTAAGGTTATTAAGAAGACACTGCTTAAAAATAAAAAATAGTTTGAAAGTTTTTGAAGAAAAGTCACAGATTTTATGGGAATGGAAGAGATAAAAAGACATTGCAAGCATATAAGAGCAGATTTTAAATGAGTACAGAATAAGTGAGTTAGAGGACAGAATATTTGAATTTGAAAAGACAGGAGAACAGAAAGAGAAGAGAAGGGAAAAAATTGAACATGGTCTCAGGGAATTGAATAACAATGCAAAACATGCAAATATATGCATTATAGGTGTCCAGAAGGAGAACAGAATGGAAAAATGACAGAAAAAATATTTAAGGATAAAATGACTGAATATTTTCCAACCCTTATGTGATTGTTAGGCTAATGTGTCAACTTGGCCAGGTAATTATGTCCAGGTGATTGTTTCAGCAAGCACTGGTATAATTGTAATACAAGAGCATTTATGGACTTCAAACACCAGTGAGTTTACTGCGTGGATGGCTGATTACATCTGCATCAATCAGGGAGATTACATCATCAATGGGTGATACTTTTATCCAATCAGTTGAATGCCTTAAAAGGGGAAGTGATTTTAACATTCAGAGAGAATTTCCCAGCTCGTCGTTGGACAGCCAACTTCTCCCAGAAACTCATCAAGGATCTTTCATCGGAGCCCCTGGTTTGCAGCCTGTCTGTGAAACCTGGACATGTGCATCCCCACGGTCCTGTCAAAGACTCTTAAAATCTCATATTATTGACAGATATCTCCTGTTGATTCTGTTTCCTGAGAGAACCCTGACTAATAAAGCTTGGTACTGGAAGTGGTTCTTGAGGAACAGAGTCTTAAACATGGGATGTCTGAGATGTTTCTGGGAGTTATGTAATTGCCTTTCTACTCTAATTGGACTCAGGTGTACTAATGACTCCTTCCCCAATAATGAGTTTGCTAACAGTCCATGGCGTGAGCTGGCAATAGAGATACGCAAAATAGCATCACTGGATTCCCCTACTTCCATGCTTATAAGAAGCAAGGATCTGGGTGAAAGTGTTTTCAACACCTTAACAGAATTTTGTGCAGTAAAAAATATAATGATGTTGGCCGGCTCCTCCTAGATACTCTGGATACAGTTACAAAAGAAAGAGATGAGCTAAAGTCTTCAAATTTGAAACTTAAATGCTGCATGAATGATATGAAAGTTTCTACACGTGCTTTGAAAGAAAATCTTGTCTCCTGTAGCCACAGGCTTGAGATATCTGAGAATCAAACCAAGACTCTCTTTCTATGAGTAGCAGAATTACAAAGGAAACTAAAATCTCAACCTCACAGGGTTTCTGCAATTAAAGTGAAGGCATTGATTGGAAAGGAGGATTGGGACGGAGACATATGGGATGAAGATTATATTGGTGGGGACATTGGAACCCTAAATTCTGCTGAGACTTTACCAGATAAACCTGTGGTGGCCTGACCTGGGGAGACCACACCTTGTCAACCTTGTATCATCCAGCCTCCAGCCTGCCAAAGGGAGTCCGGACTTCCTTCCAGCTCTGAGGTGGGTACAAGCCAAATGGGAACCTGCACTGCCCATCCTCTGGCCTGCCCCAGGGAGTCTGGAACCCTCCCAGCCACTAGGCAGGTACCAGCCAATCTCCAGCATGCACTGCCCAACTTCCAGTCTGCCCTGAGGAATCTGTCTTCCAACCCCTGCCTGAAGAGATTAATTCTGTCTCACCAGAAGAAAATGCAAAGGAATGCCCTCAGGTCAGTAGCCTGCAAGACATCTATAATCCTTCTCCTTACCCACACCCCCCACCTCTCTTGTCTTCAAGATCCATTACTAGATTAAAATCACAACAAGCCCCCAAAGGTGAAATACAAAGTGTGACCCATGAGGAAGTACACTATACTCTGAAAGAACTGCATGAGTTTTCCAACTTATATAGACAGAAATCAGGGGAATATGTGTGGGAATGGATACTAAGGGTATGGGATAATGGTGGAAGGAATATAAAGTTGGATCAGGCTGAATTTATTGATATGGGCCCACTAAACAGAAATTCTGGATTCAAAGCTGTAGCTCGAGGGGTTAGAAAGGGCACTAAGTTTGTTTGGGTGGCTGACTGAAGCATGGACCAAATGATGGCCTAGCATATCTGATGTTGAGATGCCCTATTTGCCGTGGTATACAGTAGATGAGGGGATTCAAAGCCTTGGAGAGATTGGAATGCTAGAATGGATTTACCATTTGAGACCTTCCCACCCACCCCAGGAATGTCCAGAGGACAAAACTTTAACCAGGACTGTGAGGAATAAATTTGTAAGACTAACTCCATCTTCTCTGAAGAGCTCTGTGGTTGCTCTTCTCTGTAGTCCAGATATTACTGTGGGTGGGGTGGGGACACTGTAATGGAATTGGAATCCTTAAATATTATGGAGATGATCGGATCTCGGCCTGGTAAAAGTCAAGTTTCTGCAGTTAATCGCCAAAGGCAAGGTGGACATGGCTACCGCAATGAAAGACAGATTCAAAACAGCACACAGAATAGTCTGAGTCACATGGAGTTATGGTGTTGGCTAATAGATCATGGGGAACCCAGAAGTGAAATACATGGGAAGGCTACTAAATTTCTTCTGTATCTGTATAAGCAGAAGAGTTCTAGGTCAAGTGAACAAAATCCTCACTCAAATTACAGATGCAGAGAATCACGGCCCCTTAATCAATTCCCAGACTTGAGACAGTTTACAGACCCAGAGCCCCTTGAATGCGGAGAAGGCCAGGTCGCCTTGGGGAAGGATCCTGTTAAACTGCTAAAAATTTATACTGTTAATCTTCCTCCCACTTTTCCGCAGGGAGACCTACTGCATTTTTCCAGAGTAACTGTGCAATGTGGAAAAGGAAATGATCAGACATTTCGGGATTATTAGACACTGGCTCAGAAGTCACATTAATTCCAGGAGACCCAAAATGTCACTATGATCCACCAGTCAGAGTAGGGGCTTATGGAGGTCAGATGATTAATGGAGTTTTAGCTCAGGTCCATCTCACAGTGGGTCCAGTGGGTCCCCGGACCCATTCTGTGGTTATTTCTCCAGTTCCAGAATGCATAATTGGAATAGACATGCTCAGTAACTGGCAGAATCCCCACATTGGATCCCTGACTTGTGGAGTGAGGGCAATTATGGTTGGAAAGGCCAAGTGGAAGCTTCTAGAACTGCCCCTGCCTAGCAAAATAGTAAATCAAAGGCAATACTGGATTCCTGGAGGTTTTGCAGAGATTAGTGCCACCATCAAGGATTTGAAGGATGCAGGGGTGGTGATTCCCACCACATCCCCTTTCAGCTTTCCTATTTGGCCTGTGAAGAAAATAGATGGATCTTGGAGGATGACAGTAGATTATTGTAAACTTAACCAGGTGGTGACTCCAATTGCAGCGGCTGTTCTAGATGTGGTATCATTGTTTGAGCAAATCAACACTTCCCCTGGTACCCGGTATGCAGCTGTTGATCTGGCAAATGCTTTTTTCTCATTTGCCATTAGTAAGGACCACCAGAAACAGTTTGCTTTCAGCTGGCAAGGCCAGCAGTATACTTTCACTGTCCTGCCCAGGGGTATATCAACTCTCCAGCCCTGTGTCATAATATTGTCTGCAGGGACTTTGATCACCTCTCCCTTCCATGAGACATCACACTGGTCCATTATATTGATGATATCATGTTGATAGGACCTACTGAGCAAGAAGTAGCAAAGACTCTAGATTTATTGGTAAGGCATTTGTGTGAGAGAGGATGGGAGATAAATCCAACAAAAATACAGGGTTCTTCCACCTCAGTGAAATTTCTAGGTGTCCAGTGGTGTGGGTCCTGTCAATATATCCCTTCTAAAATAAAGGATAATCTGTTGAACCTGGCCCCTCCTATGACCAAAAAAGAGACACAATGCTTAGTTGGCCTGTTTGGATTTTGGAGACAACACATTCCTCATTTGGGTGTGCTACTCCGGCCCATTTACCGAGTGACCTGAAAAGCTGCTAGTTTTGATTGGGGACTGGAACAAGAAGAAGCCCTGCAACAGGTCCAGGTTGCTCTGCAAGCTGCACTACCAAATGGACTATATGATCCAGCTGATCCAATGATGCTGGAAGTTTCAGTTGCAAATAGAGATGCTGTGTGGAGACTTTGGCAGGCCCCTATAGGGGAATCACAATGCAGACCTTTAAGATTTTGGAGCAAAGCCTTGCCATCCTCTGCAGATAAGTACTCCCTTTTTGAGAAGCAGCTTTTGCCTTGCTACTGGGTCTTAGCAGAGACTGAACACTTAAGCATGGGCCATCAAGTTACCATGAGACCTGAGTTGCCTATCATGAGCTGAGTATTGTCTGACCCACCAAATCATAAAGTTGGACATGCACAGCAGCACTCAAAAATAGTGTGGAAGTGGTATATACGAGATAGGACTTGAGCAGGTCCTGAAGGCACAAGTAAGTTACATGAGGAAGTAGCCTAAATGCCCATGGTCACCACCCCTGCCATGTTATCTTCTCTTTCCCAGCCCACAGCTTTGGCTTCTTGGGAAGTCCCTTACAATCAGTTGACTGAGGATGAGAAAACTCG
The DNA here is from genome assembly GCA_029593785.1 of Cabassous unicinctus. Lineage (NCBI taxonomy): Eukaryota > Metazoa > Chordata > Mammalia > Cingulata > Chlamyphoridae > Cabassous > Cabassous unicinctus. The sequence goes on from JAQZBX010083100.1 coordinate 8,710, forward strand.
GGCCTGGTTTACAGATGGTTCTGCACCATATGCAGGTACGACCCAAAAGTGGACAGCTGTGGCACTGCAGCCCTTTTCTGGGACATCCTTGAAGGATAGGGGTGAGGGCAAATCCTCCCAGTGGGCAAAGCTTGGAGCAGTGCATCTAGTTGTTCATTTTGCTTGGAAGAAGAAATGGCCAGAGGTGCATTTGTACACTGATTCATGGGCTCTTGCCAATGGTTGGCTGGATGGTGAGGGACTTGGAAAGAACATGATTGGAAAATTGGAGACAAGGAGGTTTGGGGAAGAGCTATGTGGATGGATCTTTCTGAGTGGGCAAAAAACATGAACATATTTGTGTCCCACATGCTCACCAGAGGATGGCTCCAGCAGAGGAAGAGTTTAATAATCAAGTGGATAAGATGACCCACTCTGTGGTTAATGTTCAGCCCCTTTCCCCAGCCACTCCTGTCATTGCCCAGTGGGCTCATGAACAAAGTGGCTATGGAAGTAGGGATAAAGTTTATGCATGGGCTTAGAAACCTGGACTTCTCCTCACCAAGGCTGACTTGTCTACAGCCACTGCTGAATGCCCCATCTACCAGCAGCAGAGACCCACACTCAGCCCCAGATATGGCACCATTCCTTGAGGTGACCAGCCTGCTACCTGGTGGCAGGTTGAATACATTGGGCCACTTCAACCATGGAATGGGCAGCAATTTGTTTTAAATGGAATAGACACATACTCTGGCTATGGGTTTGCATTTCCGGCATGCAATGCTTCTTCCAAAACTACCATCCGTGGACTTACTGAATGTCTTATCTACCGCCATAGCATTCCACACAGCATTGCTTCTGATCAAGGAACCCATTTCACAGCAAATGATGTGCGGGAATTGGCACATGCCCATGGAATTCACAGGTCTTACCATGTTCCCCATCACTGTGAAGGAGCTGGATTAATAGAATGGTGGAATGGCCTTTTGAAGACTCAATTAAAGTGCCAACTAGGTGGCAATACCTTGCAGGGCTGGGGCAATGTTCTCCAGGAGGCTGTGTATGCTCTGAATCAGCATCCTCTCTATGGTGCTGTTTCTCCTATAGCCAGGATTCATGGGTCCAGGAATCAAGGGGTAGAAATGGGAGTGGCACCACTCACTATTATCCCTAGTGACCCAATAGGAAAATTTTTGCTTCCTGTCCCTGCAACCTTAAGCTCTGCTGGTCTACAGGTTTTAATCACAAAAGGAGGAGTGCTGCCACCAGGGAACATAACAATGATTCCACTGAACTGGAAGTTAAGACTGCCACCTGGCCACTTTGGGCTCCTCTTACTTGTGAATCAACAGGCAAAGAAGGGAGTTACTGTACTGGCTGGGGTGATTGATCCTGACTACATCTACATAATGGGGGTAAAGAAGAGTTTGCCTGGAATGCAGGAGATCCTCTAGGGAGTCTCCTATTCCTGCCATGCCCTGTGATTAATGTCAATGGAAAATTGGAAAAAACCAATTCAAGCACGACTAACAATGGCCCAGGTAATTGTGTCCAGGTGTTTGTTTCAGCAAGCACTAGAATAATTGTAATAAAAGAGCATTTATGGACTTCAAACACCAGTGAGTTTACTGCGTGGATAGCTGATTACATCTGCATCAATCAGGGAGATTACATCATCAATGGGTGATGCTTTTATCCAATTAGTTGAATGCCTTAAAAGGGGAAGTGATTTTAACATTCAGAAAGAAATTCCCAGCTCGTCGTTGGACAGGCAACTTCTCCTAGAAACTCATCAAGGACCTTTCATTGGACTTTCATTGGAGCCCCTGTTTTGCAGCCTGCCTGCAGAACCTGGACTTGTGCATCCCCACGGTCGCATGAGAGACTCTTTTAAAATCTCATATTATTGACAGATATCTCCTGTTGATTCTGTTTCCCGAGAGAACCCTGACTAATATTATATGTGTCCAGAAGGAGAACAGAATGGAAAAATGATAGAAAAAATATTTAAGGATAAAATGACTGAAAATTTCCCAACCCTTACAAAAGACACAAATATCAATATCCAACCAGGATAATGCATCCCAAACTAAGTAAATCCATCTGAGACACCTAGTATTCAGATTGTCAAGTGACAGAGATAAAATGAGAATTCTGATGAAAGGAAGAGAAAAATAATTCATCACATACAAGGGATGCTCAATAAGACTAAGTAAAATTTTCTTATAAGAAACCATGGAGGCAGGAAGGCAGTGGTATGATATATTAAAGGTTCGAAAAGACAGAAACTGTCAGTCAAGGATTCTCTATCTGGAAAAACTGTCCTTCACACTGAGGGTGAGTATAAAGCCTTCCCAGATAAAAGCTAAGAGTATTTCAGCAAGAGACTGGATTTACAAGCCATACGAAAGGGATTGCTGCAACCTGAAAGGAAAAGACAGGAGAGAGAGGCTGGCAGAAGAGTGTAGAAATGAAGATTACTAGTAAAGGAAAAAAGCCAGATAATAGTAAATAGGTCAATGGAAAGTCAAAAGATATGATAGATGAAGTAAGTAATGCCTATACAATAATAATGATGAACATTAATGGATTGAACTGCCCAATCAAAAGACATAGACTGTCAGAATGGATAAGAAAATATCAGCTATCTATATGCTGTCAACAAAAGACTCATGTTACACGCAAGGATAAAGGTTTGATATCCATGTTATATAAAGAGATCATACAACCCAATGGTAAAAACACAACAACCTGATTAAAAAAGATCCAAAGACATGAATAGACATTTCTCCTAAGAGGAAACACAAATGGCCCAAAAGCACATGAAAAAATGTCCAACATCATCAACCAATGAGTGGAAAAACAAAATGTGGTATATATGTTGAATGGACTACTATTCAGCTATTTCATTTCATAGAAATGAAATCAGCATGCATATGACAACATGAATGAACCTTGAGGACATTATGTTGAGTGAAATAAGTTAGACACAAAAGGACAAATATTCTATAATCTCACTAATATGAACTAAAATGATGAGGAAACTCAGAGGTAAGCTCTACAGTATAGATTACTAAAAAAGTGAATGTGGGTTGAGAATGGGAGCTGATGCTTAATGCTTGCATAATTTTTATTAAGTTTTTTTTGCCAATGTGTGGAAATGAATAGAGTTTATGGTAGCACATTATAGTAAGTATAACTAACATTGCTGATTTCTAAATGTGATTGTGGCTAAAAGGGGTAGAGTGTGTGTATTTGTCAGCCAAAAGGGCTGCTGATGCAAAGTACCAGAAATCTGTTGGCTTTTATAAAGGGCATTTATTTGGGATAGAAGTTTATAGTCAGAAGGCCCTAAAGAGTCCAACTCAAGGTACCCTAAGAAGTACTTGCTTACCCACAGTCATTTGCCACATGTTGAAGCAAGATTGCAACAATGTCTGTGAGGGTTCAGCCTTCCTTTTTCTACTTAAGGCTCTACAGTTCCAGCTTCTTCTGATTTCAGCTGTAGGCTGGCATAAAGCTCATCTCTCTCCCCTGGGCTAGTTACTATCTGAGCTCATCTGCTCTGCTCTCTTCAAAAAGTCAGCTGTAGACTCTCAGGCTCATCTCTCTTCCCAGGGCCTCTGCTGTGTCTAGTGGAGCCTTCTATCTTTCCTCACATATCTGCTTCTCTGTGTATCTACTTCCATGTGGAAATCTGTTTTATCCCCACCAAGGGGTGGGGACTCAACCCTGCATCCCCTAATGATGTGGTTGAATCAAAGCCTTAATATTAACATAATTTAATCAAAGACATCTCAGCTGAAACTTATACATTCAGAGTATCATGCTCAGAGGAACAGACCAATTTACAAACATAATCAAATATCGTTTTTGCAATTCTTAAATAATATCAAACTGCCACACTGTGAATGTAATGTTTCAATTGAAAGGAAGCTATAAAATAATTTAGGGATTGTATAACGTAGTGGTTTTGGTGGTGGATGAAGATTATGGATAACAATATAACTATAAGAATGTTCTTTTACAAAGTGTTAAGTTTATCGTGATTCATGGGAAAATTACAACTAATAAAACTTATGTTAAGTTTTTAACTTAGTTAACAGTAATATTATAATATTTTTGCAGCAATGGCAAAGAAGATATATCAATTCCAAGGGACAAGAATAAGGGGGTATAAGGAGGAATGGGATTTTTCATTTGAAGAAATGAATACATTCAAAAATTGACTGAGGTGATGACAGCACAACTATGTTATGGATTTGAAAGTCACTCAGTGTACACTTTGAATGGTTTGTACAAAGCATATTACACAATGAATCCTGTGGTGGAACATGGACTATGTTTAACTGAACAAATATGGAAACATACTCTCTTGAACTATAACAAGTATAAAATACCAATACAGGGTGTAAATAACTGGGTGGGTTGGGGAAAATACATTAAATATAAGATATTGGCTATAGTTAATAGCAATGTTTTGACAATGTTTTCACAATTTTTAACAAATGTTTCACAACAATGCAAGATGTTGGAGACAGGTTGGTGTATGGGAGCCCTGTATGATGATATGTATGCTTATTTTGTAAGTTCATAACTTTTACTATACACTTATTTTTACAGAGCTTCATTTATGAATGATTAACTTAAATAAAATAGTTTAAAAAATACTAAAGGGAGTTTTGCAGGATGAAAGGAAAAGACAAGAGAGTGAGGCTTAGAGGAAAGTCTAGAAATGAGGTTATTAGTAT
>JAQZBX010083102.1:0-13520 GCA_029593785.1 Cabassous unicinctus
GGTGGCTGCTATGCCTTGAGGAAAGTCCTGTGACTTCTAATGCCAGGGAAATCAGATGGCCAGACTCAGCCCCTGGCCAGTTTACTGATATTGAAGTGCACTTTTTCTCTGCGTGATGGTTACACTTCTGTATAAAATGGGCCTGGTAATTGTGCCTGTTAATTTGCTCACACAACAATGACTTGATTGTTACTGTGAGCACATTTTGTGCATTTAAATCATTAATAAGTTGATTGTATATATGGCTGTTTACATCTACTGTCAACTAAGGAGATTTCCTCAAGGTATGAGAGATGTCTCATAAAATCAGATGAAAGCATTACATGGAGAAGTGATGATTTCAGCAGTCAGAAGCGAAAATTGATATTACAATTTCAGTCCATCAGTTCCCCCAGTTGAATTCATCTTGGCCTTCATTGGAGGTCTTGTTTTATACCCTGCCCTATAGAATTTGGAGTAGTTCAACCCCATTGGTGCATGAGACAACATTATGAAATTTCATAATATTTATAGGTATCTACTGTCAGTTCTGTTTCCTTAGAGAACTCTGACTAATACACTCTGGGAAGGTGGCTTGTGTATTTGTTTTAGTAAACCAGGAAAGGCTCACTGGCCCTTCTCACTTCTCCTGCATACAATAAAATGCCATCCTGCAGGATGTCTGCATACAATAAAATGCCACACTGAAGGACCATGTGAGAGAGCCTGTAGCATATTTAAATCAACACAGTACTTGAAAGAACCAAAACTCAACTCCCTGTGTGGAGTAGAAACAGTATTTAATATGATCCTCAAGTATAGGATTTGCTTTTTACAAACAATAAATATTACCACTACACAATAGGTAACTTTTTTGTTTTTTTAATACAAGAAATTCTATAATCCTCTCATCCCCTTAAATATACTCTCCCACATACCCCATCTCATGTGGTCCCATAAACCTCAGGAAGCAGCAGCATGTAGCTGGAGCTGGGCTTCAGATTTGACATGCATGGGTCTGGCTGAGTCCTTCCTCCCTCACTAATTGAATATTTGGCTGGGTGGAAATGACCCCTTCCTTCTTCCCTAGGGGTGAGGGACAAAGGTGAATTAGGCAGGAAAGCCATCACTCCTGGTAGGTTCTGATGATACGATGTTTGGTCCACCATGGAAAGGCTAGTGTGGTGAGGCAGGGAAGCATCATGGGTAGGCATCCATGGGCCAGAGGTTGCAGTGCCCAGTAAGACAGCAAGTAGTCCACTGGAATCCAGGACAGCTTGTCAAGGGGCAGGGTCATGCCAGGCAGTAGGAGAGGTCAGGCATAGGCCCAGGATGAGTGGTTGGGAGAGATGTGTTCACTTGGCTAGACATATTCTGGTTTGGGATGTCTAACCTTCCTGACCAGCTAGACCAAGAAGGGTGAAACTGAGTTTGGCAGGCACCAGGGCCTGTTAGAATTTGCCATTTGGGAACATGAGTCCCTTCTTTTTCCTCCACAGAATGGTTGAGTGGATTCCTTTATTGATGTTGCTTCTCATGGGTAAAGTCCATTTGGTCAGGAAGAAATGATATATACCCAATGAGTCCATTGAACAAAAGACATTGGCACTGTTGGGGATCTTTAGCTCTGGTGAAGATGGGAAGAAGGGCAATCAGCTGTGATATTGGGGCTATGGACCACCCCATTGCTTCTGGTCACTGTGAGGGCCAGTCTGAGCCAAATACAAGAGTCACCCAATCCAGATCCAGGACCACCAAGGGCTCCTCTGATTAACACAAGCTCAAAGGTAAGACTCAAGAAGATTTGATCCTAAGGAATATTGCTCAAATGATGAGTCTCCACCACTGGCAACCTCAGCCTAGAGCTGTCAGAACCCTCCAATCTGGCCACTCTATTCCCCACACTCCAGTGCCTTCACTGATGGTGATATTGGAATTGGAAAAAGCCTTATAGAATTCAGACATGTCCCCTGAATCCCACACTCCTTGGTACAAGGCTACTGAAATCCAGGAAATGGCAAACCAAGGCCAGTCCTTTTGAGCAGGGAGCCAGGGAATCCTCCACACCTTGGGGTACCTCACAACAAGCAAGGACTCCCTCTCTGATCATATTTTCCACCTGTTTCCTCTGACCTAGAGCCTGCTATAAGGTAATGCTGTCCTGAAATTCCTGCTCCTACCTCGAATGCATACCTCTTTTTCTAGATCCTATCCCCTCTAAGCCTCATTCTTCCTTTTCTTTAGGATGTGGTCACACCCAACCTCACCATCTCCCCATGATGGAAGTAGAAGAAAAGAGATTTAAAAAACAACTTCCAGGCAGTCAGGAATGTTAACAAAATTAATACTTGAGAGAGCATCATCAGCTCACCAAAAAGGAAATAAAGTTACGCTTTAGTCACAGTGACATATTATGTGCTCCCACATTGACTGTTTTCATCACTCATTTGGGATGAGAAACAGGCACAGAGGTCATAAGTAGTTGCTCCTTCAACCCAGACCCCAGACTGTCTGGCTCTGTGTCTCTGCTGTGAATACATATTTGGCTTCCCAGAGGCTCCAAAGGAGATTAAGGTGTTTTTGGTTTGTTTTTTAGCATCATGTTTGCATGCATTTTAATATTGTTATTTGTTCCCACAGCAGCCATGAATAGTTATTTATGCACAACACATCACATCCTAGCCAGAGGACTCTCTGTGAAGAGAGCCTGTGGGCTTGGCATCATGGCCAATGGCCAAGGGGAGAAGGTCTTTTACTTGGCTCCTGAAGGATGACAGCTTTCAACAAGGTTCTCACTGCCTGGGTAACTTCCCAGGAGGGTACAATGCTGGGAGATGGAGCCTGGAAAGAGAATTCACTGTGGGCACTAAGGGCTTCCTTGGGACAGATAAAGATATGTGGAAGATGCTGACCATCACCCTTTTGGAAGGTTTTCTGTGGCAGTTGGCCTCAGTCCTGGGGGTTGAGATGTGGTGCTGGGGCCACCTCCTCCCTGCTGTGCTCTCCAATGAGACCCCTGACTTACTTTGATCCTCTGAAATCAATTGCATCAGCTTGTATTCCTATGAATTGTCCTCCTTCAGGTTGTGCTTCTCCATGGCCCTGCAGATCACAACCAGAGCCCAACCTTTGCAGGTCAGCTGGGGAGTGTCAGAGGACAAGCCATCAGGACTTGGTCATTGGAACCAGCTCCCTCAAGAGCAGTGGCTGGAATGCGTTTGGAGCAAAGGGCTCTGAGCCTCCAGGCAGAGCTGGGTGAATAGGAGACTTAAAGACTTATCCTCCCCTGGGAGACCTCCATGGAATGAGGATGTCTTCTCCAATCATTTGAGCACCCATATTCTATAAGAACTTCCCCTCAGTCTTACAGCTCCTTCCCCTGAGAGCTGAGACCTCTCCCTTAGGTCCTCAGCCTACACAACACCAATGGCCTTCAAGGGCTCCAAGGACACAGGAACACAATAAAGGAAGTCTTGGAGATGGATGTGGACAGCCTGGATGGTTCTCTGTCACCTCCTTCCAGCACACCTCAGACATCTCATTGCCCCTGGGATCTTCATTCTGGAACAAATTCCTTCAAGATGACAATATGAGTGAACTCCAAGCACAGACATCTAGTCCATGCCTGTATGTCAGGGAGGAGGAGAAGCTAGAAGCCTATGGGACTACCACATATTGGGCTTGCATCGGGGCAGGTGATAGACCACACCTGCCTCACCCTGAGTGCCTGAGAACAAGCAGGGCTCAGGTGAAGGGTCATAGAAGTTACAGTTTAGTTACCAACCCTCTAGCTCCAGATGTCCAGAGAACTGCAGCCCTGGCAGGTGTGTAACAGAGCACTTCAGCCAGCATGTGTGTGGGTGGGGCTGCAGTGGTATGATAGGCAGATCTATCCAGGATCATGTGCCCTCACTGTCACCACCCTGTGGCAGTTCCTACTCTCTACACCAGGATGTCAGCATCAACCCCTATCTGGATTTCCTGGTCTGCCTCACACAGGGCCCATGTGACCCATTCCCTATCTCCTCAGACCTCACTTCACCCCTGGAACCCTGCACCTTCACTCCTTGTCTCCTTACAGCTACTCATATTGTCCAGGAAACTGCTGTGTGTATTAGCCAGCCAAAGGGGTGCTGATGCAAAGTACCAGAAATGTGTTGGCTTTTTGTAAAGGGCATTTATTTGAGGTAGAAGCTTACAGTCACAAGACCCTAAAGAATCCAATTCAAGGTGACTTAAGAGGTACTTTCTCACCCAAAGTATGTTACCGCATGTTGACACAAGATGGTGGGTGATATCTGTGAGGGTTCAGACTTCCTGTTTCCTCTTAAGGCTCTGTGGTCCCAGCTTCTTCTGATCTCAGTTGTAGGCTGGAAAAAGCTCATCTCTCATCCCAGGACTCATTTCTTTCTTGGATCAGCTGCTCTGGTCTCTTCACAAGGTCAGCTGTAGACTATCAGGCTCATCTCTCTTCCTGGGGCCTCTGCCGTGTGTAATGAGCTGTCTGCTTCTGTGTGAGAGTCTGTTTTATCAGCCCAAGGGAGCTTAGTTGGACTCTAATGACATGGTCAAATAAAAGCCCTAATTTTAACATAATTTAATTAGATGTCTCAGCTGAATCTAACACATTCAAAAGGCATCATGCCCAGAGAAATGGACCAGTTTACAAATATAATCAATATTTCTTTTTGAATTCATAAATAATACCAAACTGCCACATTTTACTTGGGGCTTTCCAGTCTGTCCCCTACCTTCCTTCCTCTCAGGGGCTGTCCTTGTGTGGTCCTCCCAGGCTGCCTGACCTCAAGATGGAATCTTCAATTCTCTAAATCTCCTGATAATCTTTGTATGCACAGTCTTTGCTCCTTCCAGATCTGATTGAGTGTCCCTCCCAGCCTACTAGAATGGCAGCTCCAAGACAGCAGGGAGGGCACATTTCAATCATTCCTCATATACTTCCTGACCCTGTGAGGAGCCCTAGGTGGCTGCCACATGCCCAGCTCACCGATGATGCTCTTGTAATTGTTGCCATTGACCACATCCATGCTGATGTGGATGATGCAGAAGTCCCACCCTTCCTTGTAATAGAGTGGCCCCAGGCCCAAGGTTCTGGGGGAGCATAATGTGACCATGGGCCAAAGAGGAGGAGATAATGCTGGAGGTTGAGGTGACTCCTGGCAACTCCAGGAATGAAGTGGGGCTTAATTCCCCAAACTGTGGGAGACAGCAAGATCAGGAGAAGCCATGGAGCCAGGTGGAACCCCCAGGCTGGTGATGGTTTCCAGGGGTTTTAATAAGCTTTCTTTTATGTTAGGACTCCTCCACCCCTTTTGTGTTGAGGAATGGGAGGACCATGGAATGGGCCTTCAGGGAGAAGCTGCAAGCAGGCATTTTCTTCTCTTAGCCATCAGGGACTCTGGGTCAAGGCCCATATGGATTTCTTGAAGATAGTTGGAGGCATTGGCCACATATTTGGGGATGAGGAAGCTGCACACCCAGTGCCAAAGTCAGAACCACACTGGAGCAGGACACTAGAGTGTGAGGTTTCACTATTGCTGGACTCAGTGGTGGGTCCCTGGTGTCTGGAAGGAAGTGTGGCACACCTGAATCCTCCAACAGGACCCCATCCACACCTCATGCTCCCACTTCCCTCTGGGCTCTGGGCCTCCTTCCATGTCCTCCTTCAGTCCACAGGAGCAATGGACACCAGCTGCTGGAGAGATCACTCAGCACCACCCATTTCCTTTGCCTATCTCATTCTCAATCTTCCTGGAAGTCCCAGAATTGTTTTCTTAATTACCATTTTGGAATGTTCATTGCAGGTTTATAGATACACAACTGAATTCTGATTTTGCTACCATGTCCCAGACCCACCCCCACCAGGAATCAATACAGCTCACAGCACAGCTCACAGCAGCCCATGAGGCTTTCTGGAATGAGACTCAATGAGAGACGCTGTGGACTTGCAATTTCTTCAGCATGGTCCTGTGTATTCTCCTCTACTCACAACATCAGCAACAGGGATGGAACCCCAAAAGAAACATTTTCTCAGCCTGAATTCAAAGAGAGCTCTGTCCATGTAGGGAAACTCCCACAGGTAGGTAACCAGGAACATTTTCCCTGTAGGGCAGGGGTTCTTAACAAGTGTTCCAGGAGTATGAATTGAAATTCAAAATAACATTATTCAGACATTGCAATTACAGATAGGCCATTATTTATCTTCCCATAACTTGCAGAACAGTGTGGGAGAGAGTGTATACTACAGTGTGAACTATGGTCCATGCATAGTAGCAGTACCCCAGGATGCATTTTTCAATTACAATGAATGTGCCACACTAATGAAGGATGTTTATGTGGGAGGGTGTGGGAGGTGTGGGGAGTGGGGCATATGGGAATCCCTATTTTTCTGTGTAAAAATTATGTAATCTAAGTACCTTTAAAAATTAAAAAATATATTTAAAAATGGTATTATTCTTGTGGGGATGTGATGGTGCAGTTGTGATATATTTATTAAATAATACACAATATAGTGTGGACTTATTAAGGGGTCTGTGGTTTTCATCAGACTGTCAAAGGGGTCCATGGGAGAAAAATGTTTAAGAACCCCTGCTAACTGTGTGGGGGAGTGTAGACTACAATGTGAACTATGGTCCATGTTGAGTGGCAATGTCCTGGGATGCATTTATCAATTGCAATGAATGTGCCACACTAATGAAGGATGTTGTTTATGTGGGAGGATAAGGGAATTCTGGGGAGTGGGGCATATGGGAATCCCTATATTTTTTGTGCAACATATATGTAATCTAAATAAAAAAGACAAATTCTGAAAGCTAAAAAAAAAAAAAAAAAAACAGAACCCCTGCTGTAATGGGACCCCAGCCTATTGCTCTAACAACAGTAGGAACCAACAGGGAGCCAATGGAAATTTCTTCAAGGTTATATGCAAATATATTCATGTCAAGTTTGCCAGGAGGAGCCTCAAGGAACCTCAAAGCAAATACCTTAATCCTCAGAAAGCCAAGGTACACTCACTAAACTTTCCATGGAGTGTGAGGATCATGACCTGAATGGAGCCAAAAGAGATGACATAAGAGATCATCAGGTCTGAATACAGAGAGCCATGAGTGGGACCTGAACAAGCTATATATGCTGCTGTGACATATGTCACACCAGGCAGGAGGGTATTGTTCAGGACAGGGTGGAGATATGCAGATGCCATAGCAGATTCTCAGCAGGTTTCCACTGAGAAGGATCCCAGCACCACAAAACCATTACCACCAAAACCACAAAGGAAATTCTGCTTTAACAGGATTCCATGAGGTGTCAGGAATCAAGGTCATGGCCACTGGCCTTCACTACCAGACTTGGAGAAGGACAGGACAAGGGAGCAGGGCCCCAGGGGAAACATACCAGTCCAATCTCTGGAGTTCCAACTGCAGTGGCAGAGTGGCCACCTGGTAGCAAGGTCCTCAAGATCCCTCCTCTAGTCTCCCAATCAGCTACTAAGAGTCCCTTAAGTTCATCTTAGTTTGTTAGTAATAGTATTAAAAGTTAAAAACTTACATTATTTGGAGGTTTGAATAAGGATGGGGTCAGATCATTTGTGGAGTTCACTTCCTTTAGGCTAGAGAACTGGGACTTTCTGTTTTTTTATCTTTTTAAAAAATTTTATTGACTATATCATTCATACATGAACATAGATAAACAATTAGTGTATAACAAAAGTTGTGAACTTACAAAACAAGCATACATAACATCATACAAGGATCTCATACATCACCCCACAACCAGCATCTTGCATTGTTGTGAAACATTTGTTATAAAATTTGAAAGAATATCATAAGAATATTACTACTGACTGTAGTCCATATCTTACATTTGGTGCATTTTCCCCCAACCCACCCTAATATTATTTTTTTAAAATGTATTTCTTTACAGAAGTTGTGAATGCACAAAACAATCATGCACATGTGCAGAATTCCCATACAACACCCACTCACCAACAAACCACACCATGGTGGAACACTTGTTACAGATTATGAAATAATGTCATCAAACCATTACCACCAACCATGGTCCACAGCATACACATGGCACACTTTTTCCATACTCTTCCATTATCATCACAGTACATCTTTAGCATTTTTGCAAGAATATTACAGTATTGTTGTTACCCACAGTCCATAGGTCACACCAATTGTATTTTTCCCATGCTTCTCCACATTCCTACCACTCTGCAATAGTGATATACATCTGCTCTAGTTCACAGAAGGACACTTGCATCTGTACCATCAACCACCATTCTCATCCACTTCTGGATTCACTGTGTTATTCAGTCCCTAGGTTGTTCTCTAGCTTTCTTTCAATTGACATTCACATCCCCAGACTATGCTTTTCAGCCACTATCCCATTTATAAACCAGCTGGTACTCACTATAATGTGTTAACATCAACTATATCCTTTTCCATACTCTTACATTCAAGTTAATTAAAACTTTGACAGGGAGTGGATGTAGTGCAGCTGCTTGAGTGCCTGCTTCCCACATGGGAGGTCCCAGGTTTGATACCTGGTTCCTCCTAAAAACAAATGCAAAACAACAAACAAAACAAACAGGAAAAAAACTCAGGGGAGCCAATTGACTCAGTGGTTGAGTGCCAGCTTCCCACATATGAGGTCCTGGGTTCTTTTCCTGGCCCAGTCCCTCAAAAAAATAAAAGATCTTCTACATACATTAAACATCAGTAGTCCTTCTCAGCCCTCCTCTCTCCTAATAACCTATATTCTAAGTTTTAATTCCATACATTTATTTTTTTGTATTTAGTTTTTATTAATGAGGCCATGGAATATTTGTCCTTATGTGTTTGGATTTCCTCACTTAGCATAATGTCTTCATGATTCATCCATATTATCATATATGTCCCAATTTTATTTCTTCTTACTGCAGCATAATATTCCATCTATCTATATATCACATTTTGTTTATCCATTCATTTGTTGATGGATGCTTGGATTGTTTCCATCTTTTTACAATTGTGAATAATGCCACTACAAACATTGGTGTGCAGACATCTGTGTCATGGTTTTCAATTCTTCTGGATATACTCCTTGTTCAAGAATTGTTGGATCAAATGGCAGTTCCACAGAGAATGCACCATTTTATAATCTTACCAACAGTGAAGAAGTGTTCCTATTCCTCTACCTCCTTTCCAGCACTTATGGTTTTCTGTTTTTTTTTTTTTTTTTTAATAATGACTATTATATGAAGTGTGACATGATATTTCATTGTCGTTTTGATTTGCATTTCCCTAATAGCTAGTTATAGAACATTTTTTTCATGTGCTTTTTGGCCATTTATATTTCCTCTTTGGAGAAATGTCTATTTAAATCTATTGGGCAATACACTTTTGGTGGCAATACTGCAGAGCAGATACTGCTTGACAAAATTTCTCTCAGGCTTCATGTTCTTCCAGAGGGCTTTGAGCCACAAGGTATTCAAAGAGCTCTCCTCTGTTAGCATACTCCATGATGAGATAGTTTTCTGTCATTCTCAGTGACTTCAAATGACCCAATTATATTTGGATATAAAGAATAAAGAAAAGAAAATCTGGGGAAAATAATGACAAAAAGAAAAAATGATAATAAACAAACATACAAAATAAATAATCCACAAGAATGAGAAATAAACAAGGTAAGATCAGTCCTAGTCACAGAGATCACCAAAAGAAGCTTTCTGAGTTAGTGGACCACAAATCTAATATTGAAGGAATTATAGGGGCTTGGAGTTCCATAACAATGGCTCCTTGTGAGGTCATCAAAAGAAATGTACCAATCAAGGCTATGGATCATCCTCAGTGGTTTCCCCTCACTTTTTGGCCTCAAAAGCCCTCTATACTTTTAACAAAAATATTGAAGGCCCCAAAGGGCCTTGTATTTATGTGAGTTATAGCTATCTATGTTTCCCTGATCAGAAATTAAAACATAGAATGCTCCAGTGCTTCTACCTTTCTAGTTTGAAAACTGATAACAATATATGGCTTTGAAAGAGTTCATAATGTGAACATTGTAAATGTCCTATTCTTTTTTCTGTAATTCTGCATGATAGAACTCAAAAGGATGACACAGGTAAAGTGATATCACAGTTCTATATGAAAATGTTTTGTTGCTTAAAGCATAATAAGGTATATTGTTAGCATTTAAAATGCTGAGAGAAAGATTTTCCTTATTTTCATTTATTTACAATTTTTCCCAGTTTCTTTGGAGTAGGTTTATAACTTCTAAAAGCTAAAGATCTCATGGAGATCTATTTTTTCCTATCTTTAAATGTAGAGTGTGAAGCTGTGCATTAAGCATGCAAGTCTTCTACACTTTATTATTTAATTCAACAATCTATGTTCTCTTTGTACCTCATATTCAGCATGGTGTTGGTGTCTGGGAGGTGGGCATTGCAATGATACCTCATGCAAGGGAACAGAGAAGTCCCTACAAGATTTTTAAAAATTTCTTTGAAATATAGTATAGCTATGCCATTTAAGTTTGTAAATCTTAGAATCTTTCATATCCCTCAATTCTTCCATCACTGCCTATTTTCATATTGATTTGATTTTTTTTTTACAGTGAACAGTTGTTGTCCCTTCTCATTTCTTTCTTTTTTTTTAATTTTTTTATTTGTAAAATGATATATAAATACATATGCATATATGTGCATTTGTTTACATAAATGTTATTTGTTATATATATATATATACATTTTATAAAGGTGCCTAGATTACCCAAATATTACTCAGAAACTACAGGGATTCCCATGCTCCCCACTGTGTATATTTTTCAGGTGTTTGTTTTATGTTTTTATGGGATTAAATTTAACATCCAAATCTATAACAGTTAAGTTTGCTTTGATAGCAACTTAACTTCAACTATGTCAGGTTCTCAAGAAAAATAGATCTGATACGAAATACCTGTAAATATTATGAGATTTTATAAAATTGTCTCATGTGACCATGGGGATGTACAAGTCTCAATTCTGTAGAGCAGTTGGCAAGCCTGGAACTATGATGAAGGTTCTTGATAAACTAGTTCCCCAAGAGAAGCTTTCTGTCTGAGGAAGAGATGGAAATTCCCCCACTGACTGCTGAAATCACTTCTCCTTTTAAGGCCTTCAACTGATTGGATGAGACAACTCTCATTGCTGATGGCCACCTCCTCAGCTAATTGTAGATGGGGTGAGCCATAGATGCAATCAACTCACTGATGATTTAAGTATACAAAATGTCCTCACAGTAACAATTAGGCCACTGTTTGCTTGACTGAAAACCTGGGCACCATTAACCAGCCAACTTGACACATGGGCCTAACCATGAAAACCTAGATATAAAATTCTTGATTGGCAATTACTTTCTTTCAGCACTTTAAATATTTCATCACACTGCCTATTGCCTTTTTGCCTCCTTGCTTTCTGGTATAACAGCACTTAATCTTATTGGATTTCCCTTGTATGTGACATGTTGCTTTAGTTTTGCAGCTTTCAGAATTCTCTCTTGGTCTTTGGCATTCATCCTACACATTATAATGTACCTGGACATGAATCCTTTAAATTTCTTCCTGTAAGGGCTTCTTGAATGTGTATATTCATGTCTCTTGTTAAATTTGAGAAATGTTATGCCACTATTTCTATGAATATGCATTATGCCCCTTTTTCTCTTCTCCTTCTGTGATATCCATAATGTGTGTTCGTCTGCTTGATGGTGTCTCTCAGCTCTCTTAAGCTTTGTTCATTTTTTCTTAATTCTTTCTGCTACTCTGCTGGAATAATTTCAATTGTCTTATCATTAGGTTTACTTTCTTTTGCCAGCTCCATCTTGCTGTTGAAAGACTCTTAAGAAATAATTTATTTCATTTATCATGGTCTTCAACTCCAGTATTTGTTTTGGCACTTTTAAAGAAATCTATTCCTTAATTGAGATTGTATTTTGTTCATTTTTTGGTTTCCTGATACTTTTAGATCTTTCTCTGTGTTTTCCATTATCTCCTAGACCATATTGAAGATAATTTTCTAAAAGTTTTTTTTCTGGAATATCCAAAGTATTTTCTTCAATGATGGTTTCTGGACTTTTTTCTTTTTCCTCTGTATGGGCCATTATATCTTGTTTGTCTTGTAATCTATTGTTACACATTGTACATTTTAATGTGTTAATTCTGGAATATAGTCCCTGAGGTGTTTGTTCCTTAAGTTTTATACAGCTATTGATATGACTGATTTTTTGAATGCCAGGAGCTAACAAAAACAAACAAGCCAACACAAAAAAAAACATGTTTCATAGTCTTCACAAATTGACTACACATTGGGTGCTGCTGTCCCAAGACAAAAGGGAAGTGAAGGTTCCTCTCTATATTTTCTGACCTTGGGCTTGTGTTCACTCATGGCCTTAGGAATTCCTCTATTTGCAGGATTCCATATGTTCCTTCTATACCCTATGAAATATCCTTTCCTCCCTCTCTGTTCACACTCTATTGTATGCCTTAAAATGCATGATCCATTTCCCATGCCACTTTGACTTAACTGTTTCTTACACCGTATTAGCTGTCTGAAAGCTGCTTTTGTTTACAAGGCAAATTATGGGAGGCCAAGCAGAAACAAATTTCTTTGTCCAGTTTTTCACATTGCCACCTCATGGACTGGCACTGACATTTAGGCACCCAATTTGTGCATAAGGGTTATTCTGATCTCTCTGGAACATGACCAAGTATTCACAATGGGAATAAGTCTAGTTCCCCACTACATCAAGAAAGGCAGTGGGAAGGGTCAACAAGGCATCATGGGCTGCTATCATGTTTAAAACCTGTATTTTCTGTAGCACATGCCCAGTTACCACAAACTTTAACTCATTACTAGAGATTTAAGGAAGATGCTGCTGCTTTTTGCTAGTTCTTAAAAATTCTGTGAGGGAATGGCACCCTGGAACATCAAAAGACAATGTCTTTAGGCTCCTTCACTCAATCCTCAGTCTGACAAGACTTTCTTTGAAGCCATTTGCCAAGCAGCTTCTCTCAGTCTCTTTTAACAACCACCTTTAATGCTTTCAAATGTCATTGCTTTCTTTTCTCCCAATAAAAAATAGTTTCCTTAAATAATTTCTGAGTTTAACAAAGTGAATAAACTCAGATAATATGGCTTTTCATTCAAATGAATAGAGAATAATAAAAGCTAACTCAGAGGTATCACTTATTTCATACTAGGCTCTATTCTAAGCATTATATAAACACATATACAAGTCTTCTCAACAGCTCAGTCAGATAGGTAGTAATATTTTGTTAAATGAGGAATCTGAGACACACAGAGGAAAAGGCAGAGTTAGGAGTAAAAGCCAGACATCTGACTATAAAATTCATGGATCTAATAACTACATTAGCTTCTTCTTTGAATTCAAAATTAGCTGTAAGTTGGACTCTTGAGAAATAGCACAAATAACCTCTTTGAATTTTTGTTACATTGAGGGCACAATATTTGTCCAAAGTTGGAGTATACACTATCCAGATATCAGGAT
>JAQZBX010083103.1:0-13444 GCA_029593785.1 Cabassous unicinctus
CTCTCACAGTTCTGGAATTCAGAAGTCTAAAATCAGTATCATTGAAATCAAGGTGCTGGCAGGACTATTCCTGGAAACTCTAGGAGACTATCTCTTGCTTTCCTCTTCAGACTCTTCGGGGCTGCTGGGATTCCTTGACTTGTGGACATGTGTGGTAGGGGTTGTTCTGAGTGCAGCCTGTCTCCTTTCCCTGAGGTCCACAAAGAAACCCTTTACACAGGACCAGATATGTTGGCTTGACTTCAGGTATGGGATGAAAATTTGCGTTGTCTTCCTTCTCGGGGGCATCTTGACATAAAACACATCCCATAGGAGGTAGTGGTCTGCTTGTGCATTTCTCCCTCTTTTGCCCTGAGCATATATAAGCATTTACCTGATTAAGTACATGATTTTATGGCACATAGACCACCTCCACTACTATATTTGCTCCTGCTAGGGACAGAGCAGAGTCCTTCCACAAGAAAGGGGTGAGTATACTATTTGCCTGCATTGGCTATAGATAAAAACTGCCTGAACATGGGGGGCCAATGCCCACTGGTTACCCCGGACTTCAATTGTCTCTTCTCTATGTGAGTAAACACTGTTTGATCTAGTGCATGTGTGAGTTGTATTTTTGTTGGTGACCCCATGTCTTGTAACCATGGAGTGGGTTGGGACCTTAGGACTGCTGTTCCTTGTGGCAGGCATAATTATGTTCTTGCTGCCCTCCATGAAGTAGTAATAAGTGTGTGTCTTTCTGATTGACATTATTCTCTGCCTCCATGGTCGCATTGCCTTCTTCTTCTTTCTGTTTAAAATCACCCTTTGCCTAACTCTTAAAAGGATACATATTTTGCGTTTACTGTTCATCTAGATATCTAGGATAATCTCCCCATCTCAAGATCCTTAATTTAATCATATTTGCAAAGCTTCTCTCCATCTTCTTGCCTTTTAACTTAATAATTACGTGTTCCAGGGATTAGAGCATGGATATCTTTTGGACAGATCATTATTCATCCTACCACACTCACTCACTCACTTTATTTCAAGTCACTATAAAGAAGCTGATATAAAGAGGTTGTCCCAAAATAGGCTTTCATGTACATATGCATTGAATTTATAAGGTGGCATTGGCCAGGAGTGAGATAAGAGAGCTTTCTCAAGAAAAGACAAGGGTTTAACTGATAACATAAACAAAATAATCCTGCCCTCTACTTATCACCATACAGAAACTTTAACTCTAGTTGGAATGTAGCTGTAGGTATGAAATAATACATTTTCTAGGTGATGATATATGAGTATATTTATATTTAGTTTGGATAATGAAAGCTTTTATAATAGGACACCAAACCCAATATCAGCCCCTCAAAAACAAACAAACAAAAAGAAATAGAAAAAAAATTAAGGAAAAAAAATAGAGTATATCCAAATGGGTAATAAACAAATTGTGGAAAGATGATCAACCATATTGCTCATCAAAGAAATGTCAAAGGAAAATAAAAACCTAAAACACCAATAAACACTCTTCAACATGGCTAAAACTAAAAGCCTGAGAATACCAAATGTTAGTAAAGTGTGGAAAAACTAAAAAGTCATACATTTCTTGAGGGAGTGAAAAATATTATAAAATCATTGGAAAACTCTTGTTTACATTTACTTAGGCTCACCAAGCAGATATATTTTTGTATAGCACTTCAATCCATGGCGATATAAATAACAGAGAAGTATGCACATGCAGATACAATTCATGTTTAAGAATCTTCATATCAGCATATTATTTGTAATTGCCAAAACGTGGAACAAATCCAAATTATAACCATATATGGAAAACAAAAATACCTTGATTTATCAATTCAAAGGACCACTAGGAAGCAATGTAAATGAGGAAATTCAGCAACATAATATTTAACAAAAGAATCAATACATAAATCATACAACATCTATGGTACCATTTATATAAAACTCAGAAATAGGTTAAACTAATGTAAAATGTTAAAAAGTGCTTACGTCTGAGAAACATGGCTTGAATAGTAACTAGTTGCACATGAAAGACACTTTTGACATCTGAACATTTTATCTGTTGACTAAGGTGATAAAAGTTTGTTAGTATCTGCATATGATATGTGCAGTTTTTTACATGTGTGTTTTACTTCCATACATTTTAAAGGGAAATTACACTTGATTTTATTAAAAATTTCTGATAATATTTTAGCAGGAGAGGTTTTCAGCATATTTATTCTGCGCTACACTCCATTATACTAACATGATATACACATTAAAGCACTGCATTACTATTCTATCCCAGAAGGTAAAGTGCCTCAGTACATTCATCCCCACATCTTTCTCTCCTTCCCTCCCTCCCTCCCTTACACATGTACTTACACACACTCACACACCACACAGCACAATTTCCTAATTCCACTGCTATAATGAATATTGTTTCCTCATGGTTTTGCTTACTTTTAAATGTAAACTATCTTTCAAGATAGGAGTAAAAAGCACCACTTGAGAAAGTAATTACAGAAAAATTCTCAATTTTGTGGCAAAGTATTTCATAATCTTAACTTTCATTTTCATAATGTTTAAATTGATTTCAGAAGCATAATATTCAACAGTATTTCTAATTTACTTGCAAATTTACATTTAATACAAATATACTAACTACTCCTTATATCCCTAGATAAACAGTCATGTTTGATATTTATTTCTATGTACTACACATTTCCAGGTAAAAATTCATTAAATGGGCTTGCTTGTTTCAATTGCTCTGATATGTACTCAATTTAAGATGTTTTACATTCTCTTGCTGTTCATTTACATTAAAATCTTAAAACATGAAATGGAGAAATTTACTCTTAAGGTGATATACAGAATGAATTAGTAAATATACAATATTATTTTATGCTTTTAAGGACCTACAAACAAATAAAAATTTAAGGAAACATAATGTGTTTCAAATACTGTAGATAGGACTAAGAAGGGAATGGAAACAGCAAACAATTTTAAAAGCTAAATAACCCACAGAAAATTACACGGGCTTTTTTAAAGCACAATTCTCTCAGTGCTTAAATCACTAGAATTAAATTAACATACCCTGAAAAAATAAATTTTCAGAAGCATAAACTATGCTGATTTTTACTTTAAGAAGTTTTACTGTCACAGAAAATTTATGCCTTTTATTTTTCTTCACTACAACAGTATGAGGTAAACATGTACTGCCCTCCTTTTATGAAAACACGATGAAGGTAAAGAGAACATAAGTTTTTTCTTTTATTAGAGCAGTAGTTTTACAGAAATATCATGCAGAAAGGACAGAGTTCCCATATATCACACTCTCACATATTTAGTTTCCCTGCTATCAATATTTTGCATTAATGTGGCCCTTTATTGCAATTGATAAAACATTATAGTTATAATTATACTATTTGTATTGTACAGTTCTTTGTATTTTTAAAATACTTATTATTTATTTATTATACTTATTCTGGTAAGATATATAACCTAACATTTCTCCTTTTAACCACATTCAAATATATAATTCAGTGATATTGATAATATTCACAGTATTATGCCAACATCACCACCATCCACACCAAAATTATTCTATCACCCCAAACAGAAACTCTGTATCAATTAAGCATTAATTCCCCAGTCCCTACCTGCATGTGGGCACTAGTGATCTGTATGGTAATTTCTTACTCTGTGAATTTGCATATTCTAATTTTTTTCATATAAATCAGATCATACAGTGATCCTTTGTGTCTGGCTTATTTCACTTAATATGAAGGTTCATCCATGTTACAGAATATATCAGAAATCCATTCCTTTTTATGGTTTATATTCCATTGTGTGTATGTACCACATTTTGTTTATCCATTCTTCCATTCATGGACACTTGGGTTGCTTCCATTTTTTGGCAATTGTGAATACTTCTACAAAGTACATCTGTTCAAGATCCTGCTTTCAATTATTTGGGATATATACTTAAAAATGGGATTGCCATGCTATATGTTAATTCTCTTTTCAACTTTTTGAGGAGCTGCTGAACTTTCCACAATGGCTGCACCACTTTAAATTCACTTCAATAATGTACAAGGATTTTTATTTTTCCACAAGCTGGCTATCACTTGTTATTTTCTATTTATTTATTTATTTATTTATTTATTTATAATAGCCATTCTATTGGGAGTGAAAGGTACCTTATGATGGTTTGATTTGCATTTCCCTAATGGCTAATAATGTTAAACAATGCTTATGGGACATTTGTATATCTTCTTTGGAGAAATGTCTATTCGGTCTTTTGCCCGTTTTTTCATTGGGTTGTTTGTTCATTTGTTCTTGAGTTGCAGGAGTGATTTATATATTCTGGATATTAACCCAAAAGTATTATTTCCAAATATTTTCTCCCATTTTGTAAGTTGTATTTTCACTTTATAATATCCTTGATGTAAAAAGCCATTAAAATTTTTGATGAAGTCATTTATCTACAGTTTCTTTGGTTTTATGTGCTTTAAGTATAAACTCTAAGAAATGATTGCCTAATAATATAAGTTCCTGAAGATGTTCCCCTATGTTTCCTTCTCAGAATTTGATAGTTTTGGTCATATATTTAAGACTTTGATTCATTTTGAATTAGCTTTTATATATGCTGTGAAGCAGAGGTCCAATTTCATTCTTTTTCAAGTAGATATCCTGTTTCTCCCAAAACTGTTTGTTGAAGAGATTATTCTTTTTCCCATTGAGTGAACTTACCGCCCTTGACAAAAAAAAAAAAATTATCCACAGATGCAAAGATTTATTTCTAGACTCTCAATTCTATTCCATCATCTATCCTTTTCACAGTACCACAGTGTTTTGATTACTGTAGCTTTGTTATAAGTTTTAAAATCAGAGAATGGAGTTGTCCAACTTTGTTATACTTTTTTTCAAGATCTTTATCTGACTTTGGTATTAGAGTGATGTTGTCTTCATAGCCACTTAAAATAAACAGCATACACATACAATGTTTCTATACTCCTCTTTCCTGCCCCTATTTTGTTGTTCTTGTCACAAATTATACCTTTATACATTATGTGTCCAAAACCATGGGCATATCTTTACATTTTATGTTTTTGTATTTTTAGATCTGGTAAAAAGTAAAAAGTAGGGAAGCGGATGTGGCTCAAGTGATTGGACTTCCCTCTACCATATGGGAGGACCTGGGTTCTATCCCCGGTGCCCCCTGGTAAAGGCTTGCAGGTGAGCCAGGCCTGTGCACGCAGCAAAATGATGATGCAACAAAAGAGAAGCGCAGAAGAAAGTCAAGGCGAGATGCGCCAGAAACCAGGAACTGAGGTGGCACAAGTGACAGGGTGCCTCTCTCCTACAATGGAGGTCCCTAGGATCTAATCCTGGTGAAGCCTGGAGGAAAAAAATGAGAGGAGAAGGCAAAAAAAAAAAAGAAACAGACACAGAAGATCACCCAGGGAATGGGCACAGACAGCAAGCAGGGTCAGGGGGTGTGTGGGGGGAATAAATAAATAACATTTTTTTTTTAAATACGTTGATTTAAAAAAAAAAGAAGTGAAAAGTAGAGTTACGAATCAAATATACAATACTACTGGCATTTATAATTACTCATACGGTGAACCTTACTAGAAATCTTTATTTCTTTTGTAGCTTTGATCTACTGTCTAGTGTCCTTTTGTTTCAATCTGAAAAACTCCGTTTAGTGTTGCATGAAGTATAGGTAAACTGGTGCAAAATCCCGAGTTTTTGCTTATCTGGGAATATCTTAATCTCTCCTTCATTTATGAAAGGTGGTTTTGTCAGATATAGAATTCTTGTATAGCAATTTTTTTCTTTAAATATATCTTCCCAATGCTTTCTTGCTTCTATGGCTTCCAATGAGAAATTAGCACTTAATCATTTGGGGGGCCTTTCCATGTGACACCTTGCTTCACCCTTGCAGCTTCCAGAATTCCAGAATTGTTGGCTTTCAACAATTTTTTTTTCATTATGCTGCATTGTGTGTCCTTTCAATTTATTCTGTCTCGACTTCATTGAGCATCTTGGCTGTGTCCTAGCATTTTTAATTAAAAAAATAAAGTATTTGATGGCTGCCCCATTTCTGTAACCCTGAGGAAGATGGTTCTGTTTTTGCTAGTTGTGCAAAGCTTGTGTAGAGGAAAAGAACCCTGGAGCATCTCGTACTTCCAAGAATGGTCAATCAAAGAAAGTATAAGTTTTAACCATGGCTGTGTCAAGTGGTTTAATCAGCATTTCAAATTTCAGTACATTTTATCCCAGATCCTTTGTATTTTGTTTATAATTATGTATAAAACTTTCACTTTGTTTGAATTTCTGAGTTTGTTTAAATCATGAAATTCTCTCAGACTGAAAATTATTTTTACAGCAAATTGGGAAAAATATATAGTCCTTTCACCTCAGACAATTGCAGAAACACAATAAACTACTGTTTGTGGTAAATGTAAAAGCTAAACTAATTAATCCTAATGAAAAAAAAACACACAAATAAGCAAAATTGCTGGCAGTAAGTGGAGTGACTAAGATCATGGCCTCGATAGTTGTGCTAATACTCAGACTCTGCCACTCAACTAGCAGTATGATTTTGGGTGAGGTACTTAACTTCTCTGTGGAAAGCACTCAATGATAGGGTTGTTAAGAGCATAAAATTAGTTAAGATTTGCAACTTAAATTAATGCCTGCCACATGATAAGTGCTAAATATTGCAGTTATTAGTATAATTAGTTTGTTTTCCAAATACCCTACAGTGGGAGAAAAATAAAGCTTGATCTATTTAGAGACAGAATGAAATCATGAAAATGGTCTGAAATCAGAAGGTCTTTAATCACTTTGTACTGCTCTATGTTATTGTTAAAGGCATATATTCTCTCAGGCTTAACTTCAGTATCTATGAGAAATCACTAATTTTAGATGTTTTTAAAGATACTTATATTCAACAAACTAGTAAAAATGAATGAATTAGAATGTTAATTGAATTTTGTCTCTAGTATCAATTTACTTCTTTGCAGAAATTACAAAGAACTCCAAAAAAAGTATAAAAAAGTATACAAGATCAATATTTAGAAATCATATTTTGATGCAATTCCATGCTTAATTTTTAGTTTCTTTACTAATGAGACCCTAATATGACTGACTAATTTAATATAAAATTATTAAAAGTAGAGATATAATCCTCATTAAATCCATTTGTAAAATCCTGGGAAAACATCACCAAAGTGATATTCAGTAATTGCGTAAAATTCAGTAAAATAATTATATTGGTAGTAATAAAAAGTGATAGTGAATTTGAACATAGGAGCTAATCTTACAATAATAGAAAGCCACAGATAAATGAATTAAAATCTGCTCATAGAAAAATCAAGACATTTGTGGATTATTCTAATTAGAATGACATAAGCAGCTGTAGATAAGGCAGGTATTTTATATGATGCTTTTATTTATAATTTCAATGATGCTGTTATACTCTAATGTTTGTTTGTGGCTCTTTGATGCAAATGCATATAACCATAATGAATAACCATAAAGGTAAATCAAAAATACCCATTGTCTCAGAGCTATTTCTCCCTGGGCCTTTAGACTTGGTATTTTACTGTTCTTTCCAATATAAACATTGGATTTCACCCAAGAATTTTTCTGTTTCCCCTCTCTGGATTTCAGACCCCAAAGCTGCTTTCTCTAGGATAACCCACCTGAGCTCACTAGGAGAATGTTCAAATGCAGCTGGGTGATCACTTCCTAGATGTACAATCCTCTTTTAGCTGTTCCACTCAGTATATAATGGGAGGCTTAATATATGATTCTCACGTCAGAAACTACTCAATAGATTCCCTTGGTCATTTATGCTTTATATTATTATCTGAATAAAGTATTTTTCTTTATCTGGAAAATAAACCAATTAAGCATGCTACTCTCATCCTATTCTGCCCACTACTCCCACCTTAACAAAACTTGTGTATCGTTACCAAGAATAAAGAAATATACACACAGACTATATGCACACTGAGAATTTTATAGGCAGTGTTAATTACTAAATTTCTATCCCTTTTCACAACTTTTGAGAATGGATAGGATTGAAGAACTTAAGTAAAAGCCTTCAATATTATTGAAAGTAATAGTGTAATCTTATGGTTAATTTCATCTTTTAATAAAATCCTAGGTTTTTCCAGTGAAAAGGCCTGAAAATAATCACCTAACCTATAAAAATGATACTTTTAGTGATTTCTAAATTAACATTTTTCAATAAAATGAATAATTGCTTCTTGGAGAAATGGCTGATCATAGATTTCATAAATATAAAAGATATACTTGGGAAATATTTTCATGCTAGAGAGGAAGAGGGGAAAGGGAGCAATAAACTTCCACTTGCAAAGATTAGAATTTAAACATCAGCAAGGATAACAACATCAATGGATTACATACATAAAAGTATTTAAAACCAGGAATTCATTATAATGTTTAAAATATGTCAACACTGGAGGATGGTAGGAAAGCATTTAAGAAAAAGAATCAAACATTTATCCCAACTTTCCTGTAAACTTGTAGCACCAAATAATTATTAGTTGTTAAAAAGATATTTCTCTTTATAGATGAGTTATAACTAATAAAGAAAAAGAAATGTCGAAATTAGAATACCAACTTCTATAATGCCTAATGAATTAATGCATCTGGATAATGGTCATGTGTAGGTGAAAATGTTACAAAGTGAAACATTGTACTTCCTACCTATGCAGCAGAAAGCATGTAAAGCTACAAATGAACTGTTCTTCAAAAAAATGAACAAACTGGAAAGTCATTTAAGCAAACCATTAATAAAGAGGAAATACAGAGACAGAATAATCTGTTAAACACTGCCGAAATTAAATCAGCAAAATCTAGACCCTGAGAAACTCTACCAAGAAAATTCTGTTGTAACAGGAATCATTTGTCCCTTCAAAACATCAAGAAAAACAAGTTTCAAGAAAAAAATCATGTAGGGAATCTTTAGATCAAATAGTCTCAAGACACACGTTAAAACAATCATAAGCGATGGATCTTAATTTGATGCTTATTTTAAAAATAGCATTTTGAAGCCTGCCTGGGCAGTTGATTGGCATATGGAGGAATGCATAATCCTTATACCGACAATGGGTGTTGTGAATCAGGTTCATTGTACTCTTCTCTATAATATTGGAATATTAGAATATTTCCATGATATCATCTTTTTTAAAAGACAGCAATTTGCCGACTTCAAGTGCTCAAGATATTCTCTCATGTTAACTTATAAAATCTCTATCCATTTATATTCCAGATTTAGGCAAAAATAGGATTTAGGCAAAAAATCTTACTGGAATTGATTTTTTTTTTAATGGTGTCAAGATACATTTTTTTCCCATGTCAATACCCATTTGACCCAGCACAACTTTTTGAAAACTCCAGTGATCTGCAAAATAAGGCCAACGTGCCATATCTGGCTAAACATCTGTTTTTATATGGTCTGTGAGTTAAGAAAAAAAAAATGACATTTTAAATGGTTGAGAAAATCAAAAGCAACTTGAAAATTGAGTGACTCATATTTAGGTGTTGACAAATAAAGTTGTATTACACAGACAGTAATTTGTTGACATAACGGAATGAGTTGTTGCAACAGAGACGCTGTGCTTCAAAAACTTGAAATTTATTATTTGGCACTTCATATAAAAAGCTCACTGATCTCTGGGAAAGATCATCATTTCCCATACCACACTTCAGGGTCATATTTGGCAAAAATCAAGTGATCATATTGGACATATTTTTCAACTCTCTAAATGATCCATAATCCTATGCATCTATCTTGCAACAAAAACACACTGTTAATTACTGTAATTTAATAATGGATTTGGACATCTCAAAGTGTAATCTCTCCAATTTATTGAACTTGGCTCTTTCTGGCTATTCTTTCCTTTTTGTATTTTCTATGTAAATTTTAGTATAAACATGCTACTTTTCAGAAAATATACCTGCTAGGATTTTGATTAAGAGTGCTTTGAATCTATAGATCAACTCATGGAGAATTGACATATTTATGATAAGACTTCCAACACATACACTGGAAATATCCTTTTATTAATTTAGTTTTTTTCCAATTTCACTCAATAATGTTTAATAACTTTGATGTAGAGATCATGCTTATCCTATATCTTTCATTACATTTAGTCTATTTATTTGATTCTTTATACTATTGTTAAAACATGCTGTTATTTTTTATTTTTGTTGCTGTGATTTGAAAATTTCATTGGGAAATTATTTTGAAATATGTATGTATGCACAGAGTTGCCAGCAATACTGAACATTTTATTTCCTGATTCCAGCATTTTTAATTTTTATTTTATTTTCTCTCATATTGCTCTGGCTAGAATCTCCCCTGACGTGATGGCTAAAGTGAGGATTCCTTCTTATTTCTAATGTCAGGTCTAAAGATTTCAATGTTCTGAAGCATTATTTTTTGTTGCTTATACCATTTATCAATTTGAGAAATGTTCTTTCTATTCCTGCTTTTCTAGGAGTTTTAATCATAAATTGGTGTTGAGTGTGATAGTCTTCTATTGCGATGCATGTATAATTTTTATCTCCTTCTTTACATTAACATTTTGAATTATGCCTTTCAATATCAAATTGACTTAAACATAAAACCAAGCTTACAAGATAAATAACCAAGTTGAGTGCTGAGAAATCTCTTTGATATTAATAACCATGGGTATCTCAATATTCAATATAGTGCTGCACTTTTACAATTGTTGTATGAGACAGAAAGACCTCTAAGGTTTCAAACTGATTTTATGTCTTCCAAAGGGCAGATCAGACCCATGTACCTAGATCTACTCTATTCCTTTGTCTACACAAGGACCACCTTTTCCATATTTATCTGATTTATCTATCAGATTTCTTGGTGTACAGATTGCAGGTAGTAAAAGAAAATCTAAAATACTATATAAAATGAAATAAATTAAAAAGAAGTGGGAAAGTCACTACTAATCCTTTAATATGACAAAATGTCATTAGACTATCTAGGCAAGGGCCACTTGATTATATAATACTGGGAATAATAAAGGGATGGTTAAGATGACTTATATTATCCATAGGATCTAGGCTTAATTAATGTGTTTACATCTTTATGTTGGGATCCCTAAAGGAATTCTGTATTAGATTATTCATGCATTCAATAGATAATTTTTGACACCTATTATATGTCCAACATTTTTTAAATTTATTGAAGTATATCACTCATACATGAACATACATAAAGAGTAAGTGTATAGCAATAGTTGTGAATTTACAAAACTAACAAACATAACATCATGCAGAGCTCTTATACCTCACCCTACCACCAATACCTTGCATTGCTATGAAACATTTTCAACTAATGATTAAAGAGCATCCTCAAAATATTACTACAATACCAAAGTATTTTCCCCCAACCCACCCTATTATTATTATTTTTGTATCATTTATACATGAACATCCATAAACAATAAGTATATAGTAAAAGTTGTGAACTTACAAAGCAAACATTCATAACATCATACAGGTGTCCCATACATCAACCCTCCACCAACACCTTGCATTGCCATGAGATATTTGTTACAAATTATGAAAGAATATTGTCAAAGTCTTATGACTAATTATAGTCCTTACCTTACATTTGGTGTATTTTCCCCCAACTCGTCCTATTATTACTTTTTAAATATATTTTTATGACAGAAGTTGTAAACTTATGAAACAATCATGCACATGTGCAGAATTCCCAAACAACACCCCTCTATCAACATACCACACCATGTTGGAACATTTGTTACAGATTATGAGTTAACATCATCCAATTATTACCAGGTCCATAGCGTAAATTTGGCACACATTTTCCATACTCCCCCATTATTAACACAGTACATTTTTGGCATAGAAACAAGAATATTACATTATTACTGGCAACCACAGTTATAGGTCACTCCAGTTGTATTTTTCCCATGCCTTTCCACATTCCCACCACCCTGCAATAGTGACATTCATCTGTTCTTGCTCACAAAGGACACTCTTGCACCTGTACCATCAACCACAATTCTCATCCACCTGAATTCACTGTACTATTCAGTCCTAGATTATTCTCTAGCTTTCTGTCAATTGGCATTTACATCCCTAGACTATCACCTTCAGCCCCATCCCCATTCACAAACCACCTGTTACTCACTATAATGTGTTACTATCAACTCTGTACACTTCCACACTTTTACAGTAAAGCTAATTAAAACTTCCACATACATCAAATATCA
The DNA here is from genome assembly GCA_029593785.1 of Cabassous unicinctus. Taxonomy (NCBI): domain Eukaryota; kingdom Metazoa; phylum Chordata; class Mammalia; order Cingulata; family Chlamyphoridae; genus Cabassous; species Cabassous unicinctus. Next base: position 12,288 of record JAQZBX010083103.1, read on the forward strand.
GTAGTCTATCTTAGTCCTCCCCTTATCTCCTTTAAGAATCTACCACCTATCACCAGGTCTTGAAGATATTTTTCTACATTTTCTTCTAGAAACTTTATGGTTCTTGCTTTTATATTTAGGTTTTTTATTCATTTTGAGTTAATTTTTGTATAAGGTGCGAGACAGGGGTCCTCTTTCCTTCTTTTGCTACGGATATCCAGTTATCTCAGCACCATTTGTTGAATGGACTGTTCTCCTTGAGATGGGTGTGTTTGACAGGCTAGTCAAAAATCACTTGACCATAGATATGAAGGTATGTTTCTGAACCATGAATTTAGTTCCATTGGTCTGTTTGTCTGTCTTTATGCCAGTACCATGCTGTTTTTACCACTGTAGCTAGGTAATATGAATTAAAGTCCAGAAATGAGAGTCTTTCTATTTTACTTTTCCCTTTTAAGATGTTTCTGGCTATTCAGGACCCCTTACTCTTCCAAATAAATTTGATAATCATGTTCTCCATTTATTTAAAAAATGCTGGTGGAATTTTTATCAGGCTTGCACTGAATCTGTATATAAATTTGAGTAGAAATGACATCTTAATGATTTTTAGTCTCCCAATCCATGAGCATGGAATGTACTTCCAACTATTTAGGTCTTTCTTTAATTTCTTTTAACAGTGAGTTGTAGTTTTCTGAATACAAGTGCTTTACATCGTTGGTTAAGTTTATTCCCAAATATTTGGGTTTTATCTGTCAAATTTTATTTTCACCACTCTTTTTACTCTTTTAGTTACTTTTATTGATATAATCTTCATTTCTAGACTCTCTTCCAGGCCTCTCTCTCTTCTTTTCAGGCTGTAGCACACTTTTTAGTAATTCCTGGAAAGCAAGTCTCTTGGTTACAATCTCTCTCAGTTTCTGTTTATTTGTGAATATCCTAAACTCACCCTCATTTTTGAAAGAAAATCTTGCTGGATATAAGATTCTTGGCTGGAAGTTTTTCTCCTGCATTATCTTAAATATACCACACCACTGTTTTCTTGCCTCCATGGTTTCTGATGAGAAATCAGCCCTTAATCTTATTGGGTATCTCTTATATGTTATGCCTTGCTTTTCTCTTGCTGCTCTCAGAATTCTCTCTTTGTCTTTGGCACCTGACATTCTTTTTTTTTTTTTTTT
>JAQZBX010083104.1:0-13436 GCA_029593785.1 Cabassous unicinctus
CATCTGTATGATCCAGTGATTCCACTGCTGGGTATATACTCTGAATAATTGAAAGCAAAAACAATAACAGATATATGCACAAGAATGTTCATAGCAGCATTGTTCACTACTGCCTAAAGTTGGAATCAACCCAGGTGCCCATCAACAGATGAATAGGTAAATAAAATGTGGTACAGACATACAGTGGAATACTACTCAGTTGTGAGAAGGAATAAAGTGCTAACCCACGGGATAACATGGACAAATCTTGAAGACCTTATTTTGAGTGAAGCAAGCCAGGCATTGAAGGATTAGCAGTACATGATCTTCCTGATATGAATTAAGGAAATTGAGCACACTCAGAGAGCTATTGTTTGTAAGATAGGTTTACAAGAAATAGAAAGAGAAGAGAACATTGTGAACCATCACCCATATGGATGTAATCTATGGTAAAGTGATAGAGTGTAGTTGTGTATTGAAGTGATAGGAAAGGAGGGTGCTGATATTATTGGGTTGGGTGTTGCAGGGTTGAAAGGTGGGTAGATTGGAAGGGTAGGTCAGAAGGTCCAGGATACTGGGGTGAGAATTGAGAGAGATACCAGGTGAACACTGGGGATTTGCGGGTATGAGGTTGAAAATACAAAGCTGGGAAAGTTCTATGGCCAAATGACAAGGAGGGTCACTGTTTAGCGTGTTGTTTGTGGGGGGCATTCTGGACAGGATTCACGTAGAGCAGGCTTCTAGATAGTGTGTGAGTGTTCATTCTGTCATAATATGTTGTATCAGAGGGTGGTGATGAACATAATGAGCGGGAAGGAGTAGAACTCCCATCATAGGGAGGACCAATTTGTTCAGTAATAGATGGGCAGGAGTCTCTCAAGAGCAAGGGCAATTCCTAACAGGGGAGGACAAACCAGTGTGTCAAGGTCTCTTGTTGCATGTAACTATGAATCTTGTCATCCAAGTAAAGCCAGGGGTTCACCATGGGCCGCAGGATGATGGGGTGGGAGGAATAGAATAGATCAAACAGGTGGTATTTAGTGGTCAATAGAATTGTTCTTCATTACTGTACAGTGATGGACACAGGACATGTTAAAAATCACCAGTATTTATAAAACTGTACAGTTTAAAATGTAAACTATAATGTAAACCATTGACAGTGTTTAGTAGCTATGTTTCACTATTTGTATATCAGTTATAACAATGTTACCATCCACATATAAAAAGGTATTAATATGGGGGGAGAAAAGGGGGAAGATGTTGGGTATATGAGAGTGTCCTGCATTCTGTGTGTGACTTTGCTGTGACCTAAAACTTCTTTGAAAACAAAATGAAAAATAGTGAGACACTGAGGAATGAGAGGTGGAAGGTGCCACAGTACAGACTGGACACCAGATATTGCTGTGATGAAAGGCAAAAGGTCAAAAAAAATTTTAAATATATTTTTCAATTTGTAATATCCCAATCTTTTAATTTTATTTTATTTTTAGTTTTTTTTTAATTTTTATTTTTTTTTATATCTTAGATTTAAACTTAACATTTTTATTTCATTTTCCTATTAATTGTATTCAGCTATTTTAATGGCTTCATCTTTGAAGAAGCTTTGGATCAGAGAAGGTTTACAACTCTGGTGAGGGAGCATCACTGGTGTGGTCTGTCAGGTATAGGGGATGTATGGCAGGAAGTTCACCTGAGCATAATTATAAGGTATATAAAAATATTGAAATGTTCACAGGGCATTGTCACAGTGGGTGGAGAACTACTCAATAAATGAGAGAATACTGAATTCCCATCCTGGAGAGCTATGCCACATTCTCTAAGGAAGCAGCAACAGTCCCTCAAGTGCAGGGGCAGTGACTGGCAAAGGAGGATGACAACTGATGGGCCCTTGATATTGATGACTAGCCTTATGAGTATTTGCTCTTGAAATTGAAACTTAGCCTTTTGTTATGGGTTGCCTAAGGATTGCCTTCTGAAAGCATCCTTATTGCTCATATGTGGCCTCTATCTAAGCTAAATTCAGCATATGAATGCATTACCTTCCTCCCACCGTGGGACATGACTCCTGGGGATTAGCCTCCTTGGCACCGAGGGATTGCTACCAAGTGTCAAGTTTCAAAGTGACTGGAAAAAGACCTTGAATAAAAGGGGGGGGGGGAAGGTAAAGAAAAATGAGTTTATATGGCTAAGAGACTTCAAAATTAGTCAGGAAGTCATCCCAGAGGTGAAGCTTAGGCACATCTCAGTAGGATCTCATAGAATTCCAAAGTGGATATCACCCGAATAGTGGGGATCCTGAGGGCTCTGGAGACACCGAGGTCCTATGTGAGTGCTGATAGCCCAGAGTTTGGTGCTTTGCCAGTGGGCCATACTTTGTGTTTGTGCTCCTGAGAGTGATGAAGTTGGACTCAACTATGACTTCCCTGCACATGGCTCATCTGTCCCTTCTCTTCAAACCTCCACTTGGCACTGGAGTTGTAGGTGTACTTCAAGAGACTTGAATCTTTGGGCAGTCCATGTGCCAGCTGGGCCCAGAACATTGGTGGAGCAGCATCTCATACTCTATAGCTCATTGGACTCTCCCAGGACAACTGTTGGGGAGATTATGATGGACAATGGACATCCCAGGGAATGGAGAGTGTCTGTAGCTGCAGGCATGATAATTCCATTTATCTTCCCCATGGGATATATCCCCCTCTCAATTGGAGGTGTAGTGGACCTCACCATCCAAGACTCCTCAGGATGGGGGGAAGAACTATGGACTAGACTGGACTTAATTGTATTCTACTATAGACAAATTATGATTCAAGCAATGGAAGAAATTACAACACTGATGTGGAGTAAGTGGCCACTGGAGGCTCTGGGGGCAGGGAGAGGGAAAAGTAGTAGTAATAAGGGGGATTTTTTGGGACTTGGGAATTGTCCTCAGTGACATTGCAATGACAGACATAGACCATTTTATATTGTCATATAGCATGCAGAGCTGTGTAGGAGAGAGTGTGGTCTACAATGTGAAATTTGGTTCATGCTTAATAGCAAAGCCCCAGGATGTGTTTATCAATTGCAATTAAAGTGTCCAACTAATGAAAGATGTTTGTGTGGGAGATTGTGGGAGGTGTGGGAGGTGGAGCATATGGGAATCCCTAAATGTTTTGTGTAACATTTATGTAATCTAAGTATCTTTAAAAAATAAAAGAAATAAAAATAAAAATAAAAAATACTCACCTTTAATTATTTCCTATTCTAATTATTAATTTTTGGACATATATTAACATTTTGGAAATACATACTGCATTCTGCCTCAAATTTTACCCTCTTTTACATACTTTAAATAATTCATATTTTTCTCATAAACATTGAGTCTCTGTTTACTATTCTACTTATTTATTTCTGTGTGCTCAAACATTTTAAATTATGGAATATTCCAAACTAGATGAAAGTTCATTCTTTCTCATATTTAAATATAGCAGCATTAGTTTTTGTCAACTATCTTAACCCCCCCCCCTACAGCTATAACATAAAGGAAATCAGAAGACTTTAAGACTGGTTTATAAAATAACTAGACAATAAAGAGATCAATAGCTCCCATACTTGGTACACATGAGAATCACTGAATACTTTGCAGTGTAGATTCCTGAACTCCATGTGCAGATATTGTGACTCTGAATAAATAAGGCGTGCACAGAACTGTTATGTTGCAAACACTGCACATGATCTAATGCTAGTGATCAAAGAGCCACTCTTTGCAAACACTGACATAGATTGCAAACTTTTCATTTTATGGGATTAAGAATAATTAACACAATCCTCTCAGATAGAACAAAACAAAATTGAGAATCTTACTTGAGTCTAACACTCTATCATCATCCCCTTTCATTTAACTAATGTACTCTTCTTGAGCATCTCCCATATGCTGGCTGATATTCTGGGTGCTGAGGGAGCAAATACTGTCTCTTCTCTCATGTGAACAATGTGAAGATACATCACCATCATGGAGGGATGGTTGAAAGGAGTGATGGACAACATATCCTTGGGCAGCATATCATTTAGGAGAATTGGACTAAAATTCTAGGGTTGATAGAGCAAATGGATTTAAACATTTTTCCTATGCATGAAAGAACAAAGCACAACTCAGATTGATAAGTTGAATTTTCCATGGTCCCACAAGGATTATTTATTAAGCGACAAACTTTCCCTTTGATTGTGGACCTCTGTATTGCTATAACTGATCATGGGATTTCTGTCCTCTACTTAGATGGCTGACACCTTCCCATCAAATTTTTCAATGCATATATCTTCCTGACAATGTAGACAAAAGGGTTCAGGAGAGTTTTGAGGACAGTCCCAAACAGAAAGAGAATCTGATTAATCTTTGGAGTCTTGGTAGAGCCAGGTCTCATATAGATGCATATACCTGAAACAAAATACTGACCAACAGCACAGAAATGAGAGGAACAGGAGGCCAGGGACTTGTTCCTATACTCTGGAGTGTCATTCAGAGAACAGCAAGGAAGATGATAACACAAGAGGGCAGAATAAGTGACAAGGTGAGCAACAGAACAAGGATGATTGTCACCACCACTGTCTTCTCATACGCTGAAATGTCCTTGCAGACAATCCTTAGGAAAGCTATGACTTCACAAAAAAAGGAGGGGTCCTTTGCAAGGTTGCAGATCTGGAAATGTAAGATAGAAGCAGTGTGGCCCTGGTAAGTAAGACCCCCTCTGGTCCAAGACATGGCTGCCATCTGCAAACAAGATTTAGGACTGATGATGAACTAGTATAGCAGGGAATTACAGATGGCAACATAAAAACCAAAGCACATGAGAGTTATTAAGATGCATTCTGTGATGTCCACAATCAAAGAGAGCAAAATCTGAGTCCCTCAAGCTAGAAATGCAATTATCCACCATCCATAGATGTTAGCTACCATCATGGGAATGATGCTGGAGGTCAAATTTAAATCCATTAAGTAAAGCTAAGGAAGAAGTACATGGGAGTGTGGAGCCAGAATCCAACCAAGTGAGGAGCAGTTGAAGAGTGTTGCCAGTCAAGGGAGCCGTGTTGATCAGGTGGATGATGGAAACTATGGCTGTGATGTGTCTAAATCCAGACATGAAGCTAAGGAGTATGAAATCCATGAGTTTTGTCTCATTCCCTCTCCCCCTGTCTTTCTATGATGTCAACAGAAAGGAAAGGCTTTTGTAAAATATGTCATAGAGGTGAAGCAGTTTGTGACAAAATAATAAGAAACATTAAAAATATTCATCCATGACACATTGAATAAATTTTTAGTATTTTTAGTGTGTTCATAGACAATCCTTGTCTGTTCACTAATACACTTTAGAAACTACAGTGTATATGTAATAATACTTTACATTTATTTTACTGTATGAGTGGAATTTTCGTATATATTACCATGAACTTTTAATAATTATGTTTTTATATTGTAAGAAATGTGATTGGATTAATAGTTCATAATCTCCAATTGAATACCTTCCAGTTTTTTACTGTTTTAGAAAATGGTATCCTTTCCATTTTCATATAGTTACTTAATTTCTTTTCAGTGATTTCCTCAGTAAAGTTTTTGAGGGACATTTTATACTTAATTCCCGGTAAGATATTATAGATTATATTTGAGCATAGAAATCATTGCCAATTTAATTTATGGAAGGATTTTTCTATTATTTTAATTTAAAATGTTCCTATTTTTCCTAATTTGCTGACTGTGGGTATCATAACTTAAGGGAAAATTGATCACTATGATTCTGCCTTATTCAACTTATTTATGGTTTTAACTTGGTCCAATGTTCTATCCAGCAAAAATACTCATTCTATTCACATGGTCCATGGTAACTTCAGATTGTCTATAAGATATTTACTTTGTATGTGATACTTGTTGAAAAATTCATGCTATCCTTAAACAGTGGTTATATTAGCTATGGTCATGTGAAACATGGAAACATTTTAGGGCTCATTTTTCCCAGGCTTACTGACTTTTTCCTTCTTAGATTTTCTTAGCTGTATATAATCTTCTCCACTACCTGTACAAACCTTTAAGCATCTACACAAAATCCTGCCTAGATTATAAAAAGAGAGAACATGCCAATTTACTCATATGAGATTGATATAAACTTGTTACAAAAACTTGATAAGAAGAATAGAAGTAAAGGTAATTGTAAGCAAATCATGTTTATGATAATAGATTCCAAAATACAGACTGAGAGAGAGAGCAAGAGAGAGAGTACAAATTGACTGTAACAATTATGAAGCACATCATAATTATTTGCATTTAATACAAAGAAAGATTTATATTAAAATATTTATAAAGTTAGGTCACCACATTAAACAGATTAAGGCCAAAAGTTATATGCCCTTTCCATGAGATACAAAATGTATTGATAAAATTTATCACTTTTTATATGTTAAAAAATTCTTTGTAAATTAATGCTAGAATACTCCAATATCCTATTCTATTATTTTCATGATAGTCTGTGACATTCGTGAAATGCCTCTTCAGTATCTCATTGAAAATATCATTTCTAAATTACCAGGCTGCTCTACCCTCCTCTGAAATGTGTGTGTATACATGAGTGTATATAACATTAACCACAAGATCCAAATTACTTTATTCTTTATGGGAAGATATAAAAAATCCTTTCCTCCTCTTCCTTCTCCTTCTGTCACAGAAACAGAAACTGAACTAAAATATTAGGTCACTGATCTTTTTTCTAATTCTTATGCTATTTGATTTTAACTCTTGCCTCCATCCAGACACTTAATTTAAATTGTTCACCAAACATGGTCATTGGTTTTTTAACAGAAACTGTAATAAGAAAAATAATCTAAGTCTATTCTTCCTTTTACAACTGCTAAGGGTCACAAGATTTCAAGGTTTTTCCAAATAATTAGATGCCTGTTGCTAAGGAGAAATCTATCTGTGCACATCCAGCATTGATTTGAGCATGCTAAGGTAATTTACTGCAAACCAAATATTACATTCTAACTTGGCTTTAACACATACCACTGAGTGATTGATATGATGAGTTAGCCTGATTTTAGATATAGAGATAAATTTAAGATTTAAACAATTTTAACGACAAAATCAGCCATGTTTCTTATTCTCTCCTGCACTGCCAATAATATTGAAAGATTTTTGCCCCTCTATTTAAGAACATAGTAAGTTTCCCCAGGATGGGAGTTTAATATTTTCTTGTTTATTGTGTGGGTCTCAACCCACTGAGATAACACATTATGACAAGATGAACAATTTAATTTTCCATAGAGGCATGTCCCAGGTGTGCCCTAATCTGTATATCTCCCCACCCCCAATGCCCTGCAAAAATAATCCTCCCTGCCTTATTTGCTAAAAGAACATTCCCACTATTGAAGTTTTAAATACAGTCCTGAAAATCTTCAGAGTTCTCAATTCTTTTTTAAAATATATTTTGTATTTTTATTTTTTTGTAAAAAGGTATTTAGATTACATAAATATTACACAAAAACATAGGAGATTCTCATTTACCCCGGTTCCCACACCTACCACATTTTCCCACATTGACAACATCCTTCATTAGTGTGGCACATTCATTACAATTGGTGAAAACATTTTAGAACATTGTCACTAAGTGGGAATTATAGTTTAAATTGCAGTTTACACTATTTCCCACGCAATTTTGTAAGTTATGGCAAGAAAAATAATGGCTCGTATCTGTCATTGCAATGTCCTTCAGGACAATTCCAAAGTCCTGAATATGCCCCCATATTACATCCCTTTTTCCCTTTCCCTCCCCTAAGAACCTCCAGTGTCCACTGCCTCTGCATCAATGATATAAGTTCTTCCATTGTTAGAATCACAATGTCTTACTCTCAATACCAGTAAGTCTGCAGTCCATCATTCATTCCTCAATTCTGAGGATTCTGGGATGGTGATGTCCACTCCAACTCTAATTGAGAGATGATTAAGATCTCATATGGCTGAAGGATGAGACTTTCTTTCTTGCAGTTGCAGACTCTCTCTGTTCCTTGGGATGTTTGTTGTCCATCATCATCTCCTTGTTAGTTGTCCTGGGTGAGTGCAATGAACTGGAGAGTAGGTGTTACAACTCTGTTGATATTCAGGGCCCATTGGGCAAATTTCCCAAATATTTAAGTCTTTTGGACATAAACCTATCAACTCTGCTACTAACTGTAAGTTCATATAGAAGGGGCAGAAGAGCCACATGTCAGGAAACTACAACTGAGTCCACTCCATCACTGGGGAGCATAAATTCCAAAGTAGGGCCCACTGGCAGGGCAACAAACTCTTGAGCTGTCTGCCCTGCCTATAGTGTCTGGATATCTCCAGAGGCCTCAGGAGCCCTGCTATTTGAAGCAATATTTACTGTGGCAGTCAATGAGATCCTGCTGAGATGTGCATAAGCATAACCTCTGGAATGACCTCCTGACACACTTTGAAGCCTCTTATTTATATAAAATCATTTGTCTTTACCTTTTTCCCCCTTTTGGTCAAGGTCTTTTACCAGTTGCATTTCTAATCGGTGATTGGTAGTAATCTATTGGTGCCAGGGAGGCTCATCCTTGGGAATCATGACCCATGCTGGGGGGAAGGTAATGAATTTATATGCTGAGTTTGGCTTAGAGAAAGGCCACATTTGAGCAACAGGAGGTAACTCTTAGGCACCCTATAATACTAGGCTAAGGTTCAATTTCAAGAGTAAACTTTTATAAGTATAGTCATCAATATCAAAGGCCAATAAATGGACCATCTCTCTTCACTATTCACTGCCACTACACTCAAAGGATTCTTGCTGTTCCATTAGAGAATGTGGCAGAGTGTCCCAGGATGGGAATTCAACATTCTTTCATTTATTGTGCAAATCTCCACCCACTGTGACAATCAATGCCCCATGAACACTTGGAAACATTTATATGCCTTTTGCTGTTCCCCAAGTGAATCTCCTCCCAAGTATCCCCCATCCCTGACACCCCACATGAATGATGCTCCCCTGTCATAGTTGTAACCCTTCTGTGATCCAAAATTTCTTCAAAAATGAAACCAACAAAATCACCAAATACAATTAAGAAAATTAAATAATAATGATAGTTTTAAAAATGAGAAATAAAATATAAAAAATTAAAAAAATTTGGAATAATAAAAAGTAATAGAAAAAAAATTCTTTAATTTTCCCCATTTCGAATTCCAAGCAGATAGCAGCATTTGATTTTAATACAATAATCTAATTAATAGCATTAATTAGTCCTAACTGATATTGACATGTCAATTGACAATTCACTTTTTGTTCCCTACTCCTAATATATTGTCTTATTCTTAGTAGGCCTTGACTTAATGTATTTATTAGATTACGTTTTATTAAAATCAACAAATGCTGTACTATGTGATAGGAATTCAAAATGCAGAAAATTAAAGAATGTACTATAAATCCTGGTGTAATGGGGGAAACAGATTCATCAAAACATATTATGAAATATGAGATTAGCACTGCAATAAAAGTATGTAGATATTGCTGCAGTGAAAAATGCAAGAAATGATTTATTTTTCCAAAACATGGGTGGGTGTCAAGGAAAGATTTCATGGGATAAATAACATCTGAGTTGGGTCTTGAAGAAGAATTAGGAATTTTCCATGAAGAGAAAAAATGAGAGAATTTTAAGAATAAGGAGCTCTATATGAGATCAAGGCAGGTGGATCAACAGGAAAAAGTCATGCATTAATTGCTGTTGAATGTGGAAAATACAGGATGGATGATTATTTGGATTCGAATGTGTATCTCATTAAGGACATGTTCTTGGTCTTTCCCTGCATACTTTTACGTGTGAACCCATTGTAAAGATATCTTCCAGACATTGCTTCAGTTATGACACGGACAACTGAATCATGTTAAGCTTTAAACTTGATTACTGGGGTCTTTTAAAAGCAGAGTGAAAGTCAGATGGAGAGAATCCGTGGGAAGCAGTTGGAAGCTGGTAGTCAATGGAACCAGAAGAGAAAGCAGATGTCTGCATATGTGTTATATTGTGAAAGAAACCCAAGGAACCTCAAAGATTCCTGTCCAACCAGAAGATGCTGATTTCAAGACTACCAAAGTTTTCTAGACTCTGAAACTGTAAGACATTAAATTAATGTTGTTAAGACAACATATTGTATGGTATTTATTTTAGCAGTTTTTGGTACCAGAAAGTGGGGTGCTGCTATTATTAATACAAATACCTTAAAATATGGAAACAGCTTTGGAGTTAGGCAAAGGGTAGAGAATTGTAGAAGGAGTGTGAAGTTCTTGAGAGAAAAACCTAGATTGCTTTCAAAAGATGGTTGGTAGAAATCTGGATATTAAAGGTACTTTCAATGAGCCCCTAGCAGGGAGTGATGAATGTGCTATTGAAAATTGGAAGAAAGGTGGTCCTTGTTTTAAAGTGGCAGAGATCTTGGAAAAATAGCATTCAGTGGAACTTCTAAGTGATGAACTTGGATACTTAGCTGAGGCAATTTCCAAGCAAATTGTGGATAGTACATCCTGGCTTCTCCTTGCAGCTTATAGTAAAATGTGAGAGGATAAGGATGAGATGAGAACTGAACTCAAGCACAAAAAAAAAAACAGAGAAATTTATGGTTTGGAAAATTATAAACCTATCCAGAGAGTGTGATCTGAGACTGGGGCCTAGAATGACTCTTTAAGTGATCTCCACGATCTTTTGGGAATAGAGTCCCCAGAGGACAGTTCTGCATGTGAGGGTTTAACTGTACAACCTTTTGCTAAAGAAGGAGTGGATGAACATGGACCCAGTCAGCCATTTCAGTGGATTGGAAATGGAGTTATTTAGGAAACACTTATGCAAAATTATATTGTCTGACAGTCTGGACCAGCTTAATTTGCATATAAAGCCAATAAGTTTCTTGTAAAATTCTTACACAGAAGCACTGCCAGTTGGACTGAAAGGGCCAATAAAGGAAAAAATTGAAAGAAGAATGATTTCAAAATCAGAGCAATGGAAGAAAAGTTCTGGACCAAAAAGATTTCCTTAGGCCAAATGAGCAGACCCACTCACATGCATGGAAAGGAGAGAGTATTGCCCCTCATTGTTCTTGGAGCATCTAATCATCCCAATGCTTGGAGGGAGTAGGAACTGTGCTCTGATGTTCAGGGAAAGCATGGTCACTGTATAAGCACAAGGGCATGGAAGGGGTAGGGCTGCCACTCTTTCAGGCCCAGAGGACAAAACATCAATCCATACATAACTCTCAGAACTTGAAATCTAATGGATATTTCCCTGCTGGGTTTTGGACTTATTTGGGACCTGTGATGTTGATGTTCAGGAACTAGGTCTGTGAAAATGACGCCATGGATGAGAAAGAAACAAGAGATAGCCAGGGTCAGGGGACCCTCTATCCAAGAGGAGGAAAGCGCTGCTGCATAAAATGTCGTGGCTTTTATTTAGCTTTAGAACAAAGAAAATACATGTGCGCATGTACAAAGGTAATAGATACGTGACGGGTTACACGTTACTAAATTCAGCAAATCTTAAGGGTTAATGGTTCAGTTCTCTTTACATTCCTGCACGTAACAGACCTTGTTAATCATTATCTGACATATATAAGATATACTCCTTGAAGCACAGAATGCTTCTCCACCAAGTTCGTACCAGATATTATCTTAGTGTCTTGAGACTAGAGACACCTGTCCCATACATACCAAGGCAACCTGCTTTCTGTCACAAGTCATGGCCTTTAATTGAACTCCTTCATTTCCCCCTTTTTACTAATTAATTTTTTAAGTGAATATCATAGGGACCATTATATAAGATGATACAAGGTGACCTCTTGTCACACATGTCTTCTTCCATAGGCTCTTGTGCCTGTCTTAGGTTGTCCTCCTCTGAGAATCTTACCTTTCATTGGCCACCAGTCAACTTTTGAGCTCTTACGCAGAAGGCAATTTCATTTATATTTTATACTTCTTCAGGTTCCATATGTGTATGCTTTTATGTAGATAATTAGTAGTAAAATCATGGCATTATTAGTATACTGCTTTCTACCACAAATAATGTATAATTAGTTTTTCATGGCTAAGCTTCTTAACATAAATGGATTTATCTGATTTAAGTTTCATTTTTTTATATAACTTATGTTATTACTCTACCCTTGAAATTACAAACAATTAAAATGCATAAAACAATAACTCCTAATCCAATCCAAAATGATATTTGAACTGCTTTTTATTTCCACCAGTGAAATGGATTGACAGTATTTAAAGTTTCAGACAATTCATTCCAAAATTCTGTACCAGGGGTTTCTTTCAATTCATTTTGAGACATGCTCAAAGCTTTCTTTTGCAATTCTAGAATGTCTGATGAAATATTATGCTTATATCCAATCAAATGATTTTTTACTTCTTCCCAGTCATGCTCACTATTATTATAAGGCAAAGGAGTGATACAAAAAGAACTTTCATTCCAATCACATTTAAGAGCTCTTAACAATTTTAAATTACAGATTTGATTACACAAATATATGATAGTTATTTTAAGATCATTCATGCAATTATTTAGTTCCATATCAATGTGAGACTGGCTATGCCACATCTCACTTGCATTTTTATGCCAGTGTTTAACATATTGTTGAGTCTGGACTCCTAGATGTAGGGCTGTGCCAGCAACAGCTGCAGTGGTTATGATGCCAATCAGTACCAAAATTCCTGCTATTAACAGTCCAATCAGTCTTTTAATTCTTTTTAAATAATGGTCAAAGAAGTGCCACAGTAACTGGGTTTCTGGAGACTGTTGCCAATGTCTGGTCATCTGAACTGGTAATCATAGTCCTTTTCTTCTTCTTGCCATAAAAAGAGTTTGATTTTCCTGCAAATATGAATTCTTAACACATGTAAATAAAGAGAAATTGGAGCAGCTAACATTCCTTTCACCAAAAGTTATTTTTCCAATGATAAAAACTATAAGATCTCGTACACATACTGTAAGAAATTGAGTTGATTTTCTTTTTAAACTGGTAATATTAGTTTTATTGCCTTGCCATTTGAAAATTGGGCCAGTTCCCAAAAATAGTTTCCATGAATAATTTTGAGTTTTGTTAAGTTTAGTGTCCCATGGTTGTGTGATAAATCTTCCTCGATTTATCCAATCTATTGAGCTGTTAGTAAATGCTGTATTACCAAAATTCCAGAAATAAGGATTACTATCTTTAGTGGTTATGGCTGAATTGTTAATGAACCAAGATATGGTTGTGTCCTTAACAGGTTTTGGCATTCCTATAAGGGCCCAATCCTTTACAATTCCATAGGAATGTTTAAACAACACAACCTCTGTAAAACCATGACATACATGCCATTTGTCATTTAGTAATCTGTTTTGAGAGGGACATGTAAGATTTACCATATTTTCTGATTTATATGGTAAAGAAGGGAAAATGAGAATATAAATTCGAG
>JAQZBX010083105.1:0-13436 GCA_029593785.1 Cabassous unicinctus
GATGGTGGACAACAACCATCCAAGGAACAAAGAGAGTCTGCACTGCAAGTAAGATAGTCCCATCCATCTTCCCCATGGGATCTAAGCCCCCTCTCAATTAAAGGTGGAGTGGGCATCACCTTCCCAGAATAGTCATGATTGGGGAATGAACGATGGACTAGAGTAGACTTATTCTACTATAGACTTATTGTGATTCTAGCAATGGAAGAACTTTTATCATTGATGTGGAGGAAGTGGCCACTGGAGGTTCTGAGGGGAGGAAGAGGAAAAATCAGTGTAATATGGGGGCAGTCTTGGGACTTGGGAATTGTCCTGAATGACATTGCAATGACAGATATAAGGCATTATATATCTTCTTTTTATAATTTTGTATTAAAAAAAGATATTTAGATTACATAAATGTTACATAAAAAATATAGGGGATTCCCATATGTCCTGCTCCCCACACTGCCCACATTTACCCCCATTAACAACACCCATCATTAGTGTGGTACATTCATTTCAATTGATAAACACATTTTGGAGCATTGCCACTAAGCATGGGTTATAGTTTACATTGTAGTTTACACTCTCTCCCACACAATTCTGTAGGTTGTAGCCTGTATCTGTCATTGCAATGCCATTCAGGATGATTCCCATGTCCTAAAATTGCCCCTGTATTACACCTGTTTTTCCCTCTCCCTGTCCTCAGAACCTCCAGTGGCCACAACCTCCCCTTCAATGATATAATTTCTTCCTTTGGTAGAATCACAATGTCTATAGTAGAAGATTGGGGAATGAATTATGGACTAAAGTAGATTTACTGATATACACATTATTTTAAATTGCATCCGCAGCAACATGTAATGAACCAGATCTAACAGTTCATAAGAAAAAAAATGTTCTGCTAACATTATGCAAAGTAAAGTCTAGAAAAGACAGCAATTATCTTTTTAGCCTTATTTTTTATGGACTTAGATTTTTTATTTATTCTTTTTTTCATTTTATTGCCTTCAAGAAACCTGTCTTCTTATATACCATTCTTAGAGATTTCACTTGTGGAAAAGGATTTGGTTTAAAGTGGTGTTTCTTCAAGCACTAAGTGGAAGGCCTATTAAAACACAGATTTCTGGGCCCAAACCCCAGAGTTTCTGATGCAGTAGGGAACTACTAACAAGTTCCCAGGTGACACTGATACTGCCAGTTTAGGAACTATATTTGGAAATGACTGAATTAGAATAAAGGGTCACAGAATCTTTATGTTTATAGCTGATTAGAGGAAAGTGAATCTATTATTTATTCACCTACAACCTGGAGGTGTGTTTCCACCCTGATTCAAGCCAGTCAATAGAGGAAAGTCAGGCTTTTTGCCTCCTTTATCCTGTATCCATTGAGCTGGGCTGATAAACACATTTATAATCCCCTCTATATATTTTAAAGAATTGTCAGACAAATGGCTTTTGCTTCCCTCTATCTTAGAATGTCTCCAAAAATAGCTGAATGAAAAGACCTAGAGAAGTTGGCTGGTAGAGCTTGCTTCCAAGGAGAACATGATTAAAGATATTTAGGAGATCCACTCCTGCCTTTCAAAAACCTATGTTCAACTTTAAAGCATATTACTTATCTACAGTGGTAAAAACTTCATGGTACTGGATAAAGACAGACAGAATGACCAATGGAACTGAATTAAGAACTCAGAAATAGACCCTCACATCTACAGTCAAGTGATTTTTGATAAGGCAGTCAATCCCTCCCAGCTGGGCCAGAACAGTCTATTCAACAAATGGTTCTGAGAGAACTGAATAGCCATATCCAAAAGAAAGAGAACCCTTATCTCACACCTTCTACAAAAATTAACTCAAAGTGTAGCGAAAACCTAAATATAAAATTACAACCATAAAACTCCTAGAAGAAAATGTAGGAAAACATCTCCAAGATCATGTCTCAGGTGGTATTTTCTTAAACCTTTTACCCAAAGCACAAGCAACAAAGGAAAAAATAGATAAATGGGACCTCCTGAAAATTAAAAACTTTTGCGCCTCAAAGGACTTTGTTAAAAGGGTGAAAAAGGCAGCCGACTTAATTGGAGGAAATATTTGGCAATTACATATTGATAAGGGTTTAATATCCATGATATATAAAGAGATCATACAACTCAACACTAAAAAGACAAACTACCAGATTTAAAAATGGACAAAAGACTTGAAAATTGCCCAAAGAAGTAATAAAATGGCAAAAAATACACATGGAAAAATGTTCAACATCACTAGTGATTAGGAAAATGCAAATCAAAACTACAATGAGATATCATTTCACACCTATTAGACTGGCCACTATTTAAAAGTCAGAAAACTGTAATTGTTGGAGAGGATGTGGAAAGACAATAACGCGTATTCACTGCTGGTGGGAACATAGAATGCTATAGCCACTGTGGAGGACTGTTTGTCAGTTCCTAAGGAAGTTGAATATAGACTTCTAGGTATATACCCAGAAGAACTCAGAGCAGTGACACCAATAGATATCTGCACACTGATGTTCATAGCAGTGTTATTCATGATTGCCAAAAGTTGGAAACAACTCAGTTGTCCATCAGCTGAAGAATGGATAAACAAATTGTGGTGGATATACATGATGGAATATTATGCAACGGTAAGAAGAAATGAAGTCATGAAGCATATATGAACATGTTTCAACTTGGAGGGCATTATATTGAGTGAAGCAAGCCAGACACAAAAGGACTAATACTGTATGATTGCATGATTATGAACTAAATATATTATATATACTCATGGAATTAAAAATTAGAATATAGGTCACCAGAAAATAGAATGAGGATAGAGAATGGAAAGTTGATTGTTAATCCGAGCAAAATTGGTTAAAAGGTTGTTTGTAAATCTTTGGAGATGAATGGAAATGGCGAGAACACATTATGGTGTTTATGGCTAGCAGAGCTATTATATGGGTAGAAAGTCTAAGGACATGTATAGTAATAGAAGGAAAGCTAAAAACTGTAACAAGGGACTGTATAACATAGTGAAACCTCATGTAAAATACGAATATGGGTGATATTGCATGTGAAAGACTGTTTTATGAAATATAAATACAAATATACTAGAGAGAATGAAGCAGAATAGCAAGTATGTACGGAAGGGGAAGCATAGAGAGATAGGCAATGAGTTTTGTTTGTTTGGTTTGTTGGTTTTGTTTTTTATTATTATTACTGGAATAATGAAAATGCTCTAAAATGATTGAAGTGATGATTGCACAACTATTAGATTATACCAAATAACATTGATTGTACTCTTTGGATGGATTTATGCTTTAATGAAATGTATCAATAAAATTAATTGTTTAAAAAGTGCTATGTCCAAGATTATGATCCCAGAAGATGATGCCATGGCTTAAATCAATAAAATGAGTATAAATTAATAACAAAATAAGTTGATAAGTAGAGTGGCAGGGGGGATGTCCACCTTGTTGGTTTTCAACCTGTGGGACCTGGGAACCACAAGACTATCTGTAGGTAGATGCTGTCACCATTAATAAAACATTAATCCATTTTAAAGTATTACTAAATTTATTTAAACATTTTTTTTCATATGTTCTTTTCATCTAATGGATACTGAAAGCACACGGCAGTGATATGGAGTTCCTGGAAATTTTGGTGTGAAAAGGAGATCCTAATATTTTTAAAAGTTTGAAAGATTACCTATCTAGTCCAAGTTCTTCAGTTTGCAATAAGGAAAAAAGACTTAAAATTGAATAAGGCTATCAGAGAGGAGAGGTGAATTTCCTGAGTCTCCTGATTGCTAATATGTGTATGTGTACATATTTTTATACATTTTGATCTATTTTTTAAGTACCTGGTGTGTGCTCAGCACTGAGCTAAGCACTTAGGATGGGGGGGGAGTACATATAAGTAGTAGAAGAAGTGGTACCTGCCTGTAAGGAGCTCACATTTCTAGTTTTCAGATAAGATCCTTGTATTACATTATCACTAGTGTGATGCAGACTGCAAGTGTTTTAGGAGTTCAGATATAGGGAGGATTGCCAAGAGTTTGTATAGTTAGGGACGATTTCACAGATAAGTTGGGCCTTGAGTGGTGGATAGATTGGAGAAGGAGACATTGTTAACTACTAGTAGTAATAGTAGTAGCAGAAGCACCAACAGCAAAATATAAGAAAGTACATCAAAGAAATAAAAATTCAGGCTCCCATAACTTGCTAAAGACAATAACTTTAAACATGCTAACATTTTGATGTGCTTATTTTCTAGTCTTTTTTATTTTGTGCAAGCTTGGTATGTATATTATATCCCAGTATACAATTTTGAAATGTTTGAGAACTTTCTTATCCATTGAAAAGAAACTGTTTTCACGTACTGATAAAAAGGAACCTATTCATTTGTTTTTACTTGTCATGTCTTCACTTTGACCCTTTTGGGTCAAATAGCCCCCTTTCTTTCCTAAGCCCAATATGATCTCTTCCATACACATTTCTCCCAGTTCCCTGACCCATCTCACTGTCCATCTGAAGAAACTTATGCCTCCAAATTATTTTCTTTAAATATAACATTTATTGCATCCCTACTATGTGCCAGGCACTATTGTGGATTCCTTACATTCATTATGTCTCATATATTCACAACCATTTTACCTCACTAGGTTCTGTGTCCCATTAAGAGAAGGGTCATGTCTATTTTGTTTACCATTGCATATCTATGTCTTAGCACAGTGACTGATATCTAATAAGTGGTTGATAAATATTTGTTGGATGAATGATACTTTTCTTTTTTCTCTGTGAGGAAATTGAGACTCAGAGAAATTAACCTAAATTCACAAATTTGTGGAGCCAGGATTTCAAATCCGATCTGCAATGGGGCAGCCTAAGATAGTGGTTAAAAGCTCAAACACCCAGCTGAGGCAACAAAATGACTGTGAAACTGTCCTGTGGTAGATCCTCCATCCCAAACACGGCCTTGGAGGATTACATCTGGTTCCAGAAACCATTGATGCTTAAAGGTTTCCACAAGTGAACGGGAGTGCTTTTTAATCATGAAAACACAATGCCTGAATTATCTTTCCCCCTGTGGCACCAAGTCACCCATCTGTTGCTTGAAACTGGAGCTGCTTCTTGGTGAGGGAAGGAGAAAGGTTTGCACCTTCTGGCTTTCTGCCTCCTCTCCTTAGACTTCTGGGTGGGTGGATGGTATAGCTTGGCTGTAATAATCGTCATTGAACAATATATCTTTGAATCTCAGGGTTGATTTTCCCAGAGGGCGTTGGGTCAGGCATTTGTTTGGGGGTTGGAAAGCAGACATGGGCCCATGGACTCTCCCATGACACTAGCCCTTTTCTGCTACTTGCTGTGGCCTTTCAGAATTTTTGCCAGGGACATAAAGTGGTGTGACTCATGAATTTAACTATAAAATGAATGAATTTACATTAAATTTTCCTGAAACTCAAAACAAACAAACAAACAAAAAAACCTCAAACACTGGAATCAAACAGCCTGCCTTGAATACCATCTCTGCCACTTCTTAACTATGGGATTTTGGGGAAATTGATTCAGCTTCTCTGTGCTTCAGTTTCTTCATCTGTTAAATGAAGATGATTATACAATATTAATGATGATAATATAGTAATTTACTATAGGTTTGTAATGAGGAGCATGAGTTAATATTTGTAAAATACTTTGAAAAGTGCAGAGTGCATAGTAAGTGCTACTTAAGTGCATGCTTAATAAATAAAATGATTTTTTAAACTCTGTTCTTTCTATATTATTAAAGTGATTCTCTAATACAAAGCATTACATCTCTGCTTTGTTTTCCTGTCTGAACAACTCTTTCACCTTTGTTTTTATATTGCTTCTTACTTTTGTCTAGTTAATACTTTTTAAATTCCACTTTCCATTGTACGTTCCTTTGTCTAACATTTATTGCTAATGTAGGGAAGCAGAGATAACAGGCAGGAGAACAGAGGGGAAGAATAAAAAGTCAATAGGACAGAAATCATAGATAATATGGCCTGTAAAAGATTGAGAGAATTCCCTAAGTTCTTGATTTCCTGATTTTCTGTTCTCAAGATCCACACAATACCCTTACATGCTTGCAGTAAATGCTCATTGTTTGTTTCTGTCCTTTGCAACAAAATGTTGCCTCCTAATTTATATTCATAACGGTAAATCAAAGTTTTTAGTAACTGTTAATTGTATTTAAATAATCTTTACTGAAGAATTAACTTTGGAAGGTATAGCAGTTTGATATTGTTTATGAATTCCAAAAATAGATATTGGATTATGTTTGTGAACTGGTCTGTTCCTCTGGGCATATTATGTTGTATTGGATTCAGAGGTTTCACTCTTACTTGATTAAATTATGATTAAGATTTTGATTGGGCCATGTCAGTAGGACATTGAGTCCCAGCCCCTTGGTGGGTGGGGACTCAGAGGAAACTACATGGCAGAGGAGTTAGTTGGAGTTTTGATATTGGAGCCCTGGGAAGTAAACACACAGAGAAGCAGATATGTGAGGAAGGAGTGAAGGCTCCAGCAGACACCGCAGAGGCCCCAGGAATAGAGTTGAGCCATTATCCTGATAGTCTACAGCTGCCCTTGTGGAGCTAGCAGAGCAGCTGAGCCTGGAGAGAAATGAGTGCCAGGAGAGAAAAAACACTTATCCCAGGCTACAGCTGATATTGGAAGAAGCTGGGACCAAGAGGAAGAGGAAGCCTGAACCCTTGCAGACGTCAGCAGCCTTGCTCCAACACATGACAACAGACTTTGGTGAAGGAAGTAACTTACACTTTATGGCCTGGTAACTGTAAGCTTCTACCCCAAATAAATACCCGTTATAAATGCCCACAGATTTCTGGTACTTTGCATCAGCACCCTTTTGGCTAACTAATACAGAAGGTATTACAACAATTCTCTCTAATTAAAAAAATGGTGTTTAACAAGGAAAGAAAAGGTGATAACCCACTTTCATTCAGCATCTACTATGTACCTGACACTGCTTTATGTGCTCTTCATATGTTATTCTAATATCTTTTACCTGGATTTCATTTTTTCCAGATAGAACTGAATAATAATCATCAAAAGGATATTAAGTCTCTGCACTCAGAATAATTTTCTTACTGTGTCCTACCCAATTGGAAATTACATGAGATAAATGAGGGAAGACAGGACACAGTGCATGGCAAATAGTCAACACTTCATAGCTATTTGTTAAATGAATTAATGAATGTTTCAAAAGCATAATGACTTTGTAACTAAGAATTGAAACCATTTATCAATTCAGAAAATACATATTTTAATATCTACTATGTGTCAGGCACAGTTCTAGGTGCTACAGATATTGCATAAATACTTAAGGCAAAGTTGATAGACTTCATGGAGTTTTCATTTTAGTAGGGGTTAACAGACAATAAAGATATATAGAAATATACCAGATAATAAGTTCTACAAAGAATAATAAACCAGAATAAGGGGAGAGAAAATGACAGAGGTGGGGGTATTATTTTATATTTGGTGGTCGGAAGAAGCATCTCTGAGAAACAGACAGTGAGTAGAATGAAGTGAAGGCATGAACCAAAAGAATGTCTTAGGGTAAGGTATCCCAAGCAATGAGACCAGCAAATATAAAGGCTCTGATATCTGCTTAGAGTGAGGAACTGCATGAAGGTCACTTTGGTTGGTGAAGGATAAACAATGAATGAAAAAAATGAATGATAAGATATGAGGTAGTCAGGTTAACAGAGGCCAGGTCACATGGAGCCTTTCAGGCTCTCATAATGACTTTTTATTGTGAGTGAGAGGAGACTTTTGTAATACAAAATAAAATAGACATTTGGACAATGGCTTGAATTTGTTATTTTAATTGAGATGTTTTGATATTTTGTATAGTCACTTATAACATTGGATCCTGAATATTTCAACATCATAAATATCCCATTTTTTATCCCACCCCAAGGACAACTCTAGAAGAACTTTGAGTTCAACATTTTGTTAGTACTATAATTTGATTAAAGACTGTCTTATTGAGGGTGAATCAAACAGATACCATTTTCCCTAGTATGGTAGCAGTCATGCCTCTAGAATTTCTTTTATTTGCCTACTATCTTTTCTGACACTTGTTTTTTTTCCCACTGTATAGCATAAACTTAAGAGCTTATAGACCTAAACTAGAATTTCTTTTCCTAGGCAATACCAACTGCTATCTTGATTTTTTTTCCCACGGATATCTTCTCAAATAATGGAAGTAGAAAATTCTTTTGGGGAATTCTGACAAATTTGAAGGTTTCCTGATAGGAAAAAACATCCTCTGAAGAAATGATTAAAATACAATCACTTTTATTTTCAAAATTTTACTCTTTTAATGCTTATTGGTAATGTAGCATGTTTGGAAATGAAAAATAAACTGGTGAAATATAATAACAGTAGTAGTGAAAATGAACTAATAATATAACCCCACTACAGAATGTTAAATCAAATTCATAGTATGGATAAGATCATATCCCCTTTGTAGAAGTTCCGTTTAGGTCAATTTAGTAGACATTTTCTATTAAGTTTCTGGTAGAAGACTAGGTGCTGTGAACAATGTGGGCAGCAACTGCATTTAGGGTGAATGGATATTCCATTAAGCAGGGCAGATGAGGCATCTGGTTCTTCTGAAACAACTATGGTGGAGTTTTTGACCCCAGTCTCAAGTGTTAAAAGTGTTAAACAGGAGGCAGCAGCAGTAGTCTTTCCACTACAACAGTCGTGGAGTATGGCTGGGCATTTCTTGCTTGCTGGCAATTTGACCCCCAAGCCTGGTTCTTGGCCTTCCCAGAGATTCTATGAGTTATCCAATTTATTTTACTAAATCTCTTTCTCATTTAACTAGCTGCAGCAGATTTGGTTTTTAGTACCTAAGAAACCAGATGAATATATATGGAACCAGCCTCCACTAATTAGCATATTTGCCCAAATTAACTAGTTGACATAAAAGCCCCTTAGAGGACTCAGGTTAGGTAGGTTTCAAAGAAAGAGGCCATAGAGCCTTGTGACTCTGAGGTCAGGCAAATCAAGTCCACAATATGCTCTACCTTTCTTTCTTGCATATATATGCATATGCACCCATATTAAGATGTGGTTTCATGATCTTGCCTAGTTTTAAATTCCAAATGGTAATAGATGGTGTATTTGTCAGCCAAAGGGGTGCTGATGCAAAGTATCAGAAATCTGTTGGCTTTTATAAAGAGTATTTATTTGGGGTAAAAGCTTGCAGTTAAAAGGCCCTAAAGAGTCCAACTCAATATTGCTTTCTCACCAAAGATGGTTGCTGATCTCTGCAAGTGTTCAGCCTTCCTCTCTCTCAGGTACAGGCTGGCATAGGGCTTATCTATCATGGCTTCTTCTTCCTCTTGAGGCTCTGTGGGCCTAGCTTCTTCCCAATCTCAGCTATAGGCTATCCGGCAAATGGCTCATCTCTCTTCCCAGGACCACAAGATCAAAAGTCTCTCCTCTGCCATGTATATGGCACACTCTCTCTCTTCCTGTGTGTCTTCTTCTGTGTCTTCTTGATTGACTGCCAGTTTATATCAGCACACCAAAGGGGCGGGGACTTAACCTGAGTTATACCCTACTGATGTGGTCAAATCAAAGCCCTAATCTTAAAATAATTTAATCAAAGACATCTCAGCTGAATCTAATACAATCAAAGGGTAATATGCCCAGAGGAACAGACCAGTTTACAAACATAATCCTTATCTTTTTGGGGGTTCATAAATAATTTCAAACTGCCACAGGTGGCTAGACTAGTTATAGGAATTCTTCATCAAATGTACAACTGACACAGTTATGCCACTTTAAGAATACTACTCAACTCTAAGCAGTGAGCCAACATATGCAAAACATTGGAAAAGGTAGCTCCTTTCAGAGAAATTTCTAACCTGCTATTTATATCAAGAACTCACTTCCACAGTTATCTGTATGCTGAGCTGACTGACAGCCCTTAGATCCCATTAGATCATATGCAGGGGACATAGGATCATCATTGACATTGTAATCATCTTAGCTTAGCTTAGATGTGAACATTTTCTTATTTAGTAAATTCACAAGAATATACCATAAGAACTTCTGTACATCAAAAGATATATTACGAGAGTGAAAAGGCAAGCTACTGTGTGGGAGAAGATAGATACAGTACATTAATGTGACAAATAATTTATATCCATAATATATAAAGTTTCCTACAAATCAATAAGGAAAAGAGAAGGCAAAGGAATTTTTTAAGTGGGAAAAAAGGACTTCTGGAAAAATGGTGTTGGAGTAAGTAGGCAGAGACTGACTCTCTCACAAAATAACAGAGAGAAGGAAGGTACCCATTTAAAGGAGGTGCTTTGGCTATATATAGAATGGGAAGGTGTTCTGAGTTATCTAGGAGGATACTGTAAAGATAAAGAAGAAAACCATGAGTTGCTTGCCCCTTTGGCTGGAAAAGGCATTCATACACTGCACTCTCAGCAAATAGCCTCAGTGCCCCAAGCTCACTGATGTGAGGAGGAAGGGAGGTCTTGCAGAGGGTGGAGAATGGTTTCTTTACAGTGAGTTTGGCCAGCTGAGCCCCCTTTGAATCTTGGAAGGGACCCTGGCCTGATGGGGAGAGGGGGAGAGGGGAGGGGGTATCCATTCAGGCATGCTGTCATGCCAAGCTGCCAGACCAGGGACGGAAAGCAATTATATTAGAAAGGGGGTGGGGGCAGGTTCCTAATCAGCAGGACTCTAGCAAGTTACAGAAGTCTAAAAATGCCTGGGGGAAAGGAGGTAGATAGATGTCTGGAGGCCAATTAACTTAAGGAGAAAATTTAGCTCAGTGGGGGAATTCCTGATTTGCATATACGGGGCCCGTTGTTCTATTCCCAGGTTGAACAAGAGAGTGATCCACCAGGTTATCAGACATCCAGCTGATACTTTATGAAAGGGAATATACAGACATTCTCTTTGTTTTAGGCTTCCTTGGATCTGTTATTTTTTTAAAAAAGATTCCTTTATTTTATTTTATATTTTTGAAATTTAATCAATAAAACTTGTTCCATCACCTTCAGAGGGCAGACTGCAGGGTGATTGATTGATGAGCATCAGCGGTCTGAGAAGCTCATTAGGGGCCTAAGAAGGAAGGCTGTTTTACCATGGTTGTTTGTTGTTGTCATTGCTGCTTTTTTGTTTCTTGATTGTTGTGTTTCCCCTTTCTTTGTTGCCCCTTGTTTTTTTCTATTACTGATTTTTTCTTACCTAAGTTATTTGTTTTCTTTCCTTCATTTTTTGATCTTCTGTTTTTTGTTTTTCATTCATTCTACATATTTTTGTTTTGTCTACAATTTTTTTTACTTAATTTTCTCTCTTTCACTCTTTTCTGTTTTCTTTCCTTATTTTCTACTTTTTCTTTTCTTTTTTCTTTTCCTCTCTTCTCATCATTATGATCTTTTATTCATTCAATATACTTTTCTTTATTTTGTTTCTCATATCATTTTTTCTCTTCCACTGTTAAAATCTTATTCCTCTGTACCTCTTATGATTTTTTACTCATGTTATTTATATTCCTAGGTCTTGTATGTCTCCTCTTCTACCTTTTCTATTAATATTCCTATTATACTTTTCTCTTCTTATATCTTTTCTTTTCTCTGGTCCTAATATTTTTTTCAAGGAAACACAGACAATAGCAAGGAAATAGAATAAGAGAAACGAAGTGTCAAAGTGAAACCTTACAACACACAAAAACAACAAGAAAATAAAACCTTAAAGTAGAAACAGAAGCCAAGCACCCCAGTAAACCTGTCAAGATAAACAGAAGCCTAGACACCAAGAAAAAATTACAAACCGTACTAAGAAACAGGAAGAGATGGACCAGTCTAAAAAACAAACTAAAAAACAGGAGGAGATGCAGAAGACAGAACAACTAATCAAAGATGTCCAAACAAATATCATGAATCAACTTAATGAAGTGAAGGAAGAGAATAAGGATTTTAAGAAGACACTGGGAGAACATACAGAAGAAATTGTAAACATAAATAAAAAGATAACGCTCCTGATATTGATGAATGGCACAATGCAAGAAATAAAACATACACTGGAAGCACATTACAGCAAATTTGAACAAGCAGAGGAAAGAATCAGTGATGTTGAAGCCAGTACATCTGAAATCAGGCAGATAGTAGAAAAGATAGATAAAAAGATAAGAAAAATCCAGCAGGGACTTAAGGATTTGAATGACAGCACAAAACACACAAACATACACATTATAGGAATCCCAGAGTGAGAAGAGGAGGGAAAGCAGGCAGAAGGAGTGTTGGAGGAAATAACGGCTGAAAATTTCCCAACTCTATTGAGGGACATGGACATACATATCCAGGAATCACAGCACACCCCAAACAGTATATATCCTAACAGGCCTACCCCAAGACATATACTTGTCAATTTATCCAATGCTCAAGAAAAAGAGAGAATATTGAAAGTAGCAAGAGAAAAGAGATCCATCACATACAAGGGAAGATCAATAAGATTAAGTGCTGATTACTCACCTGAAACCATGGAGGCAAGAAGGCAATGGTATGACATAGTTAAGGTGCCAAAAGAAAACTTCCAGCCAACAATTCTCTATCCAGCAAAGCTGGGCATTCAAAAATGAGGGGGAGTTTGAAATATTCACAGATAAACAGAAATTGAGAGTTTATGAATAAGAAACCTTCCCTTCAAGAAATAATAAAGGGAGTTCCACAGGTTGAAAGGAAAAACCAGGAGAGAGACAGATGGAGGAGAGTGTAAGAATAACTAAAAAGATAAAAAGATAAATATAAACAACATATAGCAAAAATAAAACTAAAGAAAATGTGGCTAATATAAGTAATTCCTTGAAAGTAATAACACTGGATGTTAATGGATTAAACTCTCCCATCAAGAAACACAGACTGGCATATTGGAAAAGGAAATATGACCCAAGTATATCTTACCCAAAAGAAACCCACCTTAGAACCAGGGACACAAGGAGGCTAAAAGTGAATGGTTGGAAAACAATTTTACATGCAAACTATAACCAAAATAGGGCAGGAAGAGCAATATTAATATCAGACAAAATAGACTTTAAATGTAAAACTATTTTAAGAGACAAAGAAGGACACTATATACTAATAAAAGGGGCAACCTATCAAGAAGAAAGAACAATCATGTATTAGTCAGCCAAAGGGGTGCTAATGTGAAATACCAAAATTGGGTTGGTCTTTATAAAGGGTATTTATTTGGGGTAGAAGTCCACAGTTACCAGGCCAGAAAGCATAAGTTTCTTCTCTCACCAAAGTCCATTGCCACGTGTTGGAACAAGACAGCTGCCGACGTTTGTCAGGGTTCAGGCTTCTTGGGTTCCTCTCTTCCTGGGGCTGTGTTTCTCTCCAGGCTTAGCTCCTGTTTCCTCCACAAGGTCA
>JAQZBX010083106.1:0-13440 GCA_029593785.1 Cabassous unicinctus
CCTCTGCCCTCCAATGTGAATCGGCCCCGAATTGACCTGCTTGTGTTTGTGGTTAACCTTCACAGCAAATACAGGTGAGAGCCGGAGGATGGGGGGCTGTCGGGATCAGGAAGACCTGACTTGGGGTGGGGGTGGGGTGCTGGGACAGTGACCTCACTTGTGATGGAAAGGAAAGGAGGCAGGGAGAGGCTGCTGGGGCTCACCTAGAAAGTGAGGAAGGAGAAGCCAGTGGGCAAAAGACACGGATAAGCCCAGCAGTGTCATCTGTTGGTTAAGCTAATGCTCTCCAAAGCCTACTCTGAAGCAGACCCCAGACCTCTTGTCTTCAACAGCTCCTCACTAGTGGGGGAGGAGGCTGGACTTCTGAACAGAGTTGCAGCACCTGGGATCTGGGCTGTAAAAGGAGAATTGGGCTGTGAGAGTCCAAGCAAGATGTCGGGTAGACTTTCTGGCAGAGGTGA
This sequence comes from Cabassous unicinctus, assembly GCA_029593785.1. Classification (NCBI taxonomy): domain Eukaryota; kingdom Metazoa; phylum Chordata; class Mammalia; order Cingulata; family Chlamyphoridae; genus Cabassous; species Cabassous unicinctus. Next base: position 462 of record JAQZBX010083106.1, read on the forward strand.
CATCTAAATCAACACCTGAAAGATGAGCAGTTAGCCAGGGGAGATGGGAGTGAGCAGGATGCTCCAGGAATAGGGTTGAGTGTAAAGGATAGGAGGGGAAGATGCGTAGTGTGTGGAGGACTGTGAAGGCCCGTGCGAGGTCTGCTGGGGCTCTGTTCAGTGGCAGCACAGGTGGCGGTGATGCTTGTGGCCCGGCCTGACCTCCCTGCGGTGCTGCGAAGCCTGGGACAGGGCTGCTGCCAGCCCGGGGAGCATGGAAGTGAGCCCCCTGCGCCCTCCCCCTGGGGGTCGGCTCACTTAGGTGAAGCTGGGGCTGAGGGTGTAGCACAGAAACCAAGGCAGACACTGAGTCAGGTGGTGAGGGGGAAGGGAAGGCTGTGGTAGAGACACCACATTCATGCAGCCTCAGGACTCAGTCCAGCCCTCACTCCCTGGCCAGCTGGAGCCAGTCAGTTTGTCTTGGACCCCTGGCAGGACTGAGAGCTGAGATCTGCCATGGTGGCCACAGGGCCTGCCTCAGGCTTTTTGGGTGAGGCCCCCCCGCCCACTGAGAGAGACGCTGCCTGTCTTTGGAGAGACCTGCTCCGTGCCCACACTCTGGGGTGGGGCCCTCCCCACACCCCGTGCTCACCTTGGGCCTCACACCTTGTTCTTTCTGCCTGAATCCTCGTCTTGGGCCACCTTACCAAGATGGGCTTTTGGCCAGGAGACAGCAGGTTCCTTTATCACCACCTGGACACCTAGGAGACCAAAATGTCCTTTGGGGGAAAGGGCTGTTCTCACACAGCTGGTACGACTGTAAATCGCTCTAACCTTATTGAAAAGCAACTTGGCAATGTCTGTCAGTGTTTACAAAGGATACATACTTTGACCCAGCCATTCTCCTAGGATTTATCCCACAGAAACATATGCTTGGATGTGCAAGCATAGGTGGGAAAGAATGCTCGTGGCAGCATTCTGTGTAATGTGAAAAAGTGGAGCCCCCTTAAATATCCCTTGCTGGGAGGATGGGTGATTGTGGTTTGCTGTAAGACTGGTAAGGAGTTGGATGTGTTGAAGAAGGCACATTGCAGGCTAATACGCTTGTTTACGTGACCCCACTTGTGGTTTGCCAAAAAAAAGTAAATGCTTATGTAGGTCCCTGTGTATTTACATAGGAAGAAATTCTAGAAGAATTGGACCCCATACTGTTGGCAGCATTTACCTCCAGGGAATTGAGAGTGAAGAGTGGTGCTGAGGGAAGGGGCTTTTACTTTTCACTTACCCAGCCAGATTTCCTATGTGATCATTTCATAAGCATGAGTCACTTCGTCATTAAAAGTTGTTTAAAAAAAAAGTAAAGGGCAAAGTATTCCTTCAGGGCCCTTTCCGAGAACCCTCATCTCACTCTCTGGCCTCTCCGAGATGGGAGGAGCAAGGCAGCAGGACGTTCTGCTTTCTCTGTTGTAAGAGTTTTTCCCTCTGGCCTCTCTTGCCCTGGCCTGACTGCTCAGCCTGCAGAACGTGGAGGAGTCCCTGCACCATGTGGACGCCAGCTTCTTCCTGGGAAAAGTGTGCTTCCTCGCCTCAGGTGGTAAGTGTGCCCCTTGCCTGGCCAGGCACCCCCGGCCAGGGATTGCTGTGGCTGGCCTGGGGGATGGAAAGAACCCGGGCCTTGGAATTTGACCTGTTGTCAAGCTTTCTAAAATCAAAGCTGAGGAGCGGGTGTAGCTCAGTGGTTGAAAGCCTGATTCACATGTTCAAGGTCACGGTTTGAATCCCTGGTACCTCTAAAAATAAATTAATTAAAATTAATTAAGTAAATAAATAAAGAGACTAGCACATTCTGTAGCATTTTTTTTTTAAAAATCAAATCTGAGCTGATAATTTTACTGAAGCCTAGAGTTGCCTGGTGGCTCCCTGTTGCTCTCAGTAAGATCCAAACTCTATTTATAAAGACACGAAGTATTTTGTGGTTTGCCTCTGCCTTCCTGTCTAATCCCCTTGCCTGGTTCTCTCCCATTCTTTGGGTCAAGTTACAGTTCCCTGAACAAGTCCCGCTGCTCCTGAGTCTTTGTAATGCTGTCGGTGGTAGTAGTATTAGCCAAGCCTTCCTGAGCCCTCCCTGTCCCCAGACACTGTTTTAAGTGCTCTGCTCCTTATGTCATTTACTCTTCAAAACAGCCATCCTTTGAGGGAAGTATCTGCTTTGTAGCTGAGGAAACTGAGGTCACGAGGGCACGGCACTTGCCCGAGGCGCTATCCCTAAAATTGGCAGAGCTGAGCGCTGCTCCAGGTGGCCGCACGCCAGCGCCCATGCCCTGTTGAGTGCACAGCCGGCTCCCTCCAGTCCTTTTTTCCTCTCGTCTAGCTACCCAACAAATCCCTTACCAACTGCTCCAGTGTCTCCTCCTGGGGCCTCCCCGACCAGCCCTGTGCGGTCGGGATATGTGGCCTGCTGTGGACTCACAGGGCATCCGTCCTACGTGTGCCCGTCAGAGCCACCACCTGCCACTGTCATCGATGACATGGCTGATGCAGCTGCCTCCCCAGCTAAGCTGTGAGCCCCTTTGGGGAGTGGACATGGCACAAATTATTCTCAAATGAATGCCAGGTAATTTCTATATATTAATTCATTGGATCTTTATAGTAACTCAGTGGGGTAGGAACTATCATTATCCTCATTGTATAGGTGAGGAAACTTATGTTTGTGTAGAGCACTCTCTCAAAGCCCTTTCAGCCTTATTCTCTAATTTGATCTTCTTGACTCCTCGGAAAAGAAAGTGGAAAAGGATTATCATTCCACCGACTAGGAAGAAACTGAAGCCCAGAGAGGGGAGAGGAACTGCTGTGGCCCTTGCTGCATGGGTTGCAGCCAGGGAGGCCCTAGGTAGAGGTCAAAGCCTTGCCGCACTTGTGGCTTCTCTGCAGCGGGGCGGGAGAGCCACTGCAGCGTCCACCGGAACACCGTGGTGAAGCTGGCCCACACCTACCGAAGCCCCCTGCTCTTCTGTGACCTGGAGGTGAGGCTCCTGACCTCGGTGATGGACGCTATGACATGAGGTGGGGAAAGGGCGTCAGCTCACGGTGGGTGCGGCTGGAATGCGCACTGAAGGGTGGCAGCTCCTGGTGGGGAGACAGCAGCTCCTGGTGGGGATCCTGGCTTTTCCACTCCCTGCCTGTGATCTTGGGTGGGCCACTCTCAGCCTCAGGGTGCATGACTTTAAAATGGGGTGATGCCATTCATTCATCTTGGGTGCCTCTCTGGTGTCAGACTCTCTTACTTGTTGCCTTGTTTTTCTCTTTTGCTGACTTTCCACTGCATTTATAGCTAACTCTTGTTTACTTGTGGGTTCGTGTTAGCTTCTCGCTCTCCTGGTGCCCACGTGTTACGAGGCCGAGCATCATGTCTGTCTCATTACCTGCCGTGTCCTCGTGCTCACCCCGCCAGTCAGAATGTCTAAGGCCCCCTCCCCTCTCTGCACACCTTGTCTGATTCTGAGCAGGGTGCCAGCAGGCATTAGGGGTGCTTGTTGGGGTGGGTTAATGAGTCCTCAGCAGGAGTTGCTGCTGCTGCCTCTGGGAGGTCTGCCTTGGGCTCCCAGGGCCTAGACTCGTGTTAAGGCCCATTTTGAAGATTTGTGTGTCTGCTCTGTTCTGGGTCGTGCACCTGTTCCCAAAGGCAGAGTGATGTAGCACAGAGAGAACCAAGTCAGCACAGGCTCCTTCGCCATCGTCTGGACCAGGGGTTCTCATCCCGGGGCGCATGGACGAACCCTCTGCTCCAAGGGTATAATTCAGAGGAGCTGTGAACTTGGACAGAGAAAATATTTCTTTTTTTTTTCCCCCCCCATTAATCTTTATGTGAAATGTATTTTCTTCAATAATGACAGTAGACAAGAGATATCAGTAGTATTAAAAGAATCTGTGCCTGTTGACCCCTGGAAATGTCTTTTCACATTAGGATTAGGACACATCTTGTTACTCTTTCAGTATCGCTGTAGTTCTTAGACCTGCCCCTAGATATTGCTACTCAGTGCATGATAAAGATTAAATTCTGCTCTGTCGCCACCTGGTTTTGTGTTTCAGTGGTTCTTTAGGACCCCCGTCTAGGCTGCTGCTCTGAGCTCGCAGCAAGGACACTGAGGCCCAGGGGCAGGTGTGGCCTGTGCCAGGCTCCTCATGACAAAGCTCTGAGGAAGCCGCGACGCCGAGGGAAGGGGTGACTCACCCAGTCACCCAGCGAGTTAGTAAGGGCTGGAGCCGGTACCTGGTACGCACCTCGTCTCTTTGCCATCCGATCCTGCTGCCAGGGTGGCCTTGAACAAGTCACCCCCTCCCAGGCAACCTTGATTTTCTCGTCTGTGAGGGGAACCGTCACCTTTGCCCCACACCTCAGGCTCTCAAGTGGCCGCCTGGCCCGCTGTGCCCGCTGACCTTGCGGGGTCGGCGCAGTTCTGTGTGTGGCCACAAGGTGGCAGGCCAGGCCAGGTCCTGGGCGCTTGAGACCTTCTCTGTCCAAGAACCGGCTAGAAAGCAGGAGGCCCCAGCCTGCTTCCAGCCAGCAGCAGGGGCTGCAGATGCGCCCGCTCAGCACGTAGATCCGGTGTCCCCTGAAACGAAGCCCCCAGTGTCTGCAGTCGTCACTCGTGCCCGTGCTGTCTTTCCCAGGGTTCACGCCTCCACATAAGTGAGTTAGAGCCTCCCCGTATTTTGAGGCTTTGCATGGCAGGGATGATTAGCCCCGTTTTACAGACATGTGATTTGCCCAGTGAAATTATTTCCTAGGCCTCCACTGGGAGCCAGGCCCTGGGAACACAAAGGAATCAGACATTGGCCCCTCCCTCGGAATCTAGAGAGAAAGGCAGGCATGGTACAGTCAACAGCAGCAGGAGAGGCAGGGCTCTGGAAGGCTGGCAGAGGAGTGAAGTCATCCCTTCCATCAGGAGAGTCGGAGAGATTTGTGGGAGTGTTGGTGTGTGTGAATGTTCAGGCAGGGAAGCGCAGGCCAGGCACCGTGCCAAGGCAGGTCTTATATGGGTGAGCTTATTTACTAATCACCATAGCCCTTCCAGGTAGGTCCTTTTATCCCCATTTTACAAAGAAGGAAACAGAGTCAGGTTAAGTAACTTGCCTTAAATCATCCAAGTCGTAAGTGCCGGAGCTGGGATTCAAAACCAGGCACTCTGGCTTTAACGCCTGCTTCTTAACTGTTTCCTTACACTGCTGCCCTAAGCAAGGGTTTGAAAGATACACGCGGGGATGATGAAAAGACCCCAGGAACTCCCCAGGGGGAAGAGTCACTTGCAGAATGGTGTGGGGCTTCTTGACAGCAGTACTGGCAGCTAGAAGACAATGCAGTATAATGCCTTCAAATTCTGAAGGAAAATGACTCCCAGCCTATAATTTCATATCTAACCAAACTTAGCAGTCAAAAGCAAGGGTGAAATAAAGATGAAGTCACACACTCATGACCTGTTTTCCCTGTGTTCACTCGTCCTCAGGGAGCTACTGAAGAGTGGGCTTTTGCCACACAAGATGATCCAAGAGAGAGGGAGGCTTGGGACTCAGGAAATGGCATCTCCCTCAGGAGGGGAGGTCTCGGAATAGGTCCCATCCTGGAGTGAGAAGGCAGAGGCCTGCAGGCCTGATGGCTCCAGGGCAGGAAAAAAGTGAAATGGGCCTGGTAGTTTGGCAGCGTCTGAGCACAGGGAGGGGCACTGAGAGTTCTGGGGAAGTGGGGGTGGGGAGGGAGCGCGGAGGAGAAAGAAGGCGGTTATTAATGCTCGGGAACAAGGGTGACGATGAGCGGTGTGTACTGGTAGCTCTGTGGCTCGCCTGCAACCAGGATTCACATAACTGGAAACCAAGTATCGCTTTAGCCCAAAATTGTGCTCTAACTGTGGTGGGAAGGTGGGCAGAGGGTATATGACAGGGGCTGCGGTGGTATGAGATTTAGTCCACTTCTGTGGTAGGAGGGCAATAGGAGATGTACAGAATGAAAAGTCAAGAAATAACAGCATATGCGAATTATTTAGAAATATGGCGGTAAATATCAGAAACAACAGCTACACGGGTCATAGATTGTTGTCCCTGGGGAGTGAGGCTGTGGGGTGGGAGTGGTATAGGAGGCTGCCGCCACTACTCTTTAACTTGAAAAGTTGTGCATGTGTTTTGATAACGATACTGACAAAAAAATTAACTTCATTGGAAGGAACGGCGTGCAGAAGAAGGGGGCTTGGACGTGCACAGGGCAGGGGAGGCCACAGGTGGCTCACAGAAGCTGAGATGTCAGCAGGGCCCAGCTGGTGGAGGGCGGGGGACTTTCCTGTAGGTGATGGGGCAGAGGAGCTCTGGGCCAGACTTGGTCTGCGCGCCATGTCGCTGGAGAGAGTCGTGGGGACTGGGGGAGGCCTGGCCAGAGGCAAGGGCCTGGGGCTGGGGCTGCTGCAGGAGGCAGGCCTGGAGCCTGAGCTGGAGCAGAGCAGCCTGGAGATGGCCAAGGCCCCAGACCTGGGAGTAAGAGGATTTAGCCTATAAGGGTTTCTTGCTTACCTACATATAGTGTGCCACGCTCTGTTCTAAGCACCGGGGTACAGCAGAGAACAAGACAGTGAAAAGTCCCAGCTCCACTCCAGTGGGGGAGACGGGACAAGGTAAAGAAGTAGAATGTGAGGCACGCAAGGTGGTGGTCAGGGGAATTTTAGGTGGGGTGGCAGGGGGGGCCTCCCTTAGGCTGTGACTCTTCAATAAAGACAGAAGGAGGAAGCGCAAAGGCCCACGTGTGGAACTTGCCTGCTGTTCAAGGTCCAGCAAGGAGCCTGGGTGGTAAAGCAGAGCAGCAAGGGCAGAAGGGCAGGCATGAGGCAGAGCAGGAGGGGCTGGTGCCCGCAGGGCCTGGGGGTCGTGGAAGAGGCTTTGGCTCCCACTAGGAGTAAGTGGGAGCCACTGGGGAGTGGACAGGGAGGCCACCTGATCTAGGGTTTAAATGGATCCCTTTGGCTGCTGGTAGGAGAACAGCGTGAAGGCAGCCAAGGGCAGAACCGGGAGATACCTCCAGAGGCCGTTCTCAGCATTTCCGGCAAGTTGAGTGGCCTGGGCTAGGTGGTGAGTGGGGAAGAGGGAGCTGATTGACATTCTGGGTGTTTCCAGGGAACAGGCCATAGAACATGGTGGGGCCCAGACGGCGCAGTCAGGGCGGCTCTGGAGTTGCCATCGAGCACCAGGAAGGATGGAGTTGCTTTGGCTGCAATGGGAAGACTGCAGGAGGGGCAGGTTTTGCACCTGAGATTAAGGTGGCCCTTGGTCATCAAAGGGGAGAAATCGAGCAGGCAGCTGCAATTCAGAGAGCAGGTCTGGCTGGAGAGACTCTGCATCCTCAGCAGTTAGGTGGCCTTAAATCCATGAGACTGGATGAGGGTTCCAGGGAATATGCACAGGGAGCAGAGATCCAAGGACCCTCCAGCCTGCAGGTGCTGGGGTGGAGAGCTGGACGCCAAGGGCTCCTGGCAGCCAGGCAGATACAGTAGCCCAAGTTGCGTCAGATCCTGCTGGCAGGGCCGGAGAGGCCCGAAAAGCTGCCACTGGGTTTAGTGCCCCAGGAATCATGGGTGCCACAGGGTGGGGGTGAGGACAGGAGTTGAGGATGTCCCAGTTCCTGGCTTGGGCAGCTCAGTGGGTGGTGAAGCCTCCCCTCCCACTAGCTAGAGAGGAAACGGGAAGGAGGACGTGTTTCTTTTTGGCCATAGGAAGACATCTGAGCATTATCGTTTGTTCTTCCGGCAAGTGTTTGGAAAGCATCTCTTACTGGCCGGGCAGTAGCCAGGGCAGGCCTGGGATCAGTCTTGCTGCCCACGCCCCTCGCCCCACAGCTCCCCTGTGCCCACCAGCCCTACAGATGCCCTGATAAGGGCTTCGTCTGTGGTGCCTGCCGATCCCTGGCCATCCCGCCTTCCCTCCTTGCGAGTCTTTCCAGATCCCAGATCAGTTAGCCTTGTGGCCTGTGCTGCTCAGGCATGCACTGGGAAGAGCCCTGGTTCAATTCCCAGCCCCACAGGCACTGACTCTGAGCCTGTCATCCAGCCAGCCCTGCCCACTAAGCCTTCGTTTCCCCTTGGCCAGGGGTCATTATCTCTGAGTGTCAACCTGAGGTGGCTGGAAGCTGCCTTCTGCGTTGTGGTGGGGCCGAGGTGGGCAGTGCCACTCTGGGCGGCCCCCACATCCCAGCCACTGCTCTGCTGCCGGCAGTCTGGGCAGCTGCTCTGGTCCCAGCTCACGGCTCCTCTCTGCTCTCCCTCTGCAGGTGGAAGGATTTCGGGTCACCATGGCGCAGCGCCTGGTGCACATGCTGCAGGTCTGTGCTGGCCATGTGCCTGGCGTCTCGGCCCTGAATCTGCTGTCCCTGCTGAGACGCTCCGAGAGTCCTTCCCCAGAGGACCAGTGAGGACTGCTGGCACCCGGACGCTTTCCCCATGACCTGGTGCGGGGCTCACTAAACACTGACTCCTGGGAAGACGGAGTCGGGGCTTGAGAGGCCCTGGGGCAGCCAATCCAGTGGTTCCAGCAGGGCTTGCTCTGGGACTCCAGCCCCCTCCCACTGCCCCCTCCCTCCGGTAGAGCTGTATCTTGATCCATCTGACAGGGTCCACTTCTGCTTAAGATTTCATTTGAATGAAGGGTCTGCAGCTGAAAAAAAAGTTTGAAAACCATTGGTCTCATCCACCAACTCAGATCACTTCAGAGCAGGGAGGGGTGGGGAGCTTGGGCTCCATCAGCCCCCTGTGACGCCACATCCTGGCCCTGCTATTTTTTTTTATATTTTTGTTGTACTGATACATATTAGTAAAGCATACAGTCCATCCAAACTGTACAATTAATGGTATTTGGTATCATCACATAAAAGCTCTACCCCTTCATAATCTCTTCTTAATTTCTCTGTGCTTCCCCTCTGGCCCTGCTATTTCTGTAGGACCTGGGGGTTGCCTCTTGGAGCCTCAGTTTCCCCATCTGTAAAATGGAGCTCCTCCTGCTTGCCCGGCTGAGCTGTGAGGATTAGATGAGAAGACGTGGGTGAAGTGCCGCCGATTGTGTTGTGGCGCTGCTCCCCGCGAGCTTGCCAGGCTCCATGGTGGGCATAGCTGGTGCCGAGGGCAGGGCCCAAGGCCCTGGGTGGGCAGTAGCTGTTAACTTAAAGTCACAGACCTACGTTCAGAGGCCGGTACAGAGCCCTGCACCTCTGGGGGCTTCTGGCTCAGCATTCGCTGGATGGGAATGACACTTCATCAGTCTGTGAAAAGTGTGCGAAGCCGGCAGAAGGGCTGGTTTCTGGGCTGACAGCCAGAGATGTGCAGTGACCTGCTCTTGTGCCTCATCGGGATTGGAATCCAGGAATCCTGTCAGCCAGTTGGGGAGCAGGGGCATGGCTGTGCCCCCAGTCACACTCCCACTGTACCAGGGCCAGCCCCCCCGCCGCCGCAGGCCTCGGGACAGCCCCCTCGGTGCCCTGGGCAGTGCCAGCACCGCTGGGCCTCTGCTTTGATGTCACCGTTGCAGCGGCCGCTCATGCTGACACCAGAGAGGACTATTCTGGAAGGACGAGCCGACTTAGCATTCACCTGCCTTCCTCCAGGTTCCTTCCAGGGCCCCACACCCCACCCCCAGCTGCTCTTGAGGGTTTGCAGACCCCTGGCCGTCTTGAAGACCCCCACCCAGAGCCTCGGAATGTGAGTTGCAACTGAGGCCCCGCAGGTCCCCCGACGGCGCAGCCACTTCACGCTGTACGGGCATTTCTCACGGGCGCCCGCCTCCCCAGCAGACCTGGTTGGCGGTTTCCCCACTTCACAGTTAATGACACTGAGACTGGTGGCAGAAGCTGTGTCCACAGTCACGTAGCTAATGTTGGCAGCACCCAGCCTCTGGCCCCAGTCCGCTGCCTTCGCCCTCTGCTTGCCTTCCAGGATCTTAATTGTTGAACAGGTTTGGGCAGCAACGCTGGGCAGGTGTCCTCGAGGCCTGCGGGGTGGTCTCATAAGCACCTCCCACAGTGGGCCCTCCCTCGGGCAGGACTGCCCCCTGTGTCATGCTGCCGGCCCTGAGGGGAGGGGGCAGGGGCACGGGGCAAGGCAGGGCCTGGCCTGCAGCACAGGGCAGGAGGACGGGCACGAGCATGGAGCCTGAGCAGGCCTGGGGCTGGTGGCCAGCAGCTAGGAGTTCCCGCAGGTACTGGGTCAGGGACCAGCATCTGTGCTGAGGGGCGGGGGTGGGACCAGGGGAGAGGCTAGAGGGGAAAGGAGATGGCTTGTGTGGGTCCCCGAGTCGTGGTGGCATCAGCAGAGGCCTGGGAGGAGGCCCTGGGCCCTCAGTGTGCCAAGTGTGAGAAGCTGGCTGACGACAGCTGCAGGGCCAGTGTGTATATGTGTGTGGGGGGGTAGTTGTCTGGAGGCTGATGCAGTGTGGCATCCAGGCAGGGGAGGAGGGCAGCATGGGCCGCCTCGCCTGGGCACCTCTTTGCTGGAGTCAGGGAGAGCCCCTCCCCCGTGCCCCCCAAGCACACACACTCCAGCCAGCTTGGGTCATACCTCTCTCAGCTCCCTTTGCCACCTGGTGCCGTTCAACAAGAGAAGTGTCAGCACATTCTCCAGGTGAGGTCTGGGAACAAGATGCTGGCACCACCGCCAGCTCCAGTGAACTTGGCAGGGGCCTTGGGACCAAGAGATTCCACTCTGGGGCTGGGCTGGCCTTCCTGTGCCTCAGCACAGCTGGGCAGCCGCTCAGGCCTCCTGTCCCCAGAAGGCTGGGCTGGGCGGCCAGGGAGTGTGGCTGCTTTGCACCCACCATCTGGAGCAAAGGGCCGGGGGGCAGTGTGACTGAGGGACATCATGGCCATCCTGACGTCCCACAGGGCCTGGAATGGGTGCTTGGTGCTGAGGGGAGGGGGATGGAGAAGCTGGGCTTGGCTGCTGCTGGATCGCATGGCATGGCCCCAGCAGATCCCTTACTGTCCATGAGCCTCACTTTCCTCACCTGCAGAACGGGGCCAGGCGGATCGCAAATGAAGCCATTTCTGAAACAAAGCTTTAAGCCAATGCATGACCTCTCAGGCTGGTGCATGACAGGGTGGCGCCGCTGCAGGCGGTGGTTGAGGGTGGGCAAAGCCCCCAGTGCTGTGGGTGCATGCTGCCATGCAGCCCACCGAGGAGGTGCAGCGTCTGGGGCTTTCAGCGGGGCAGGATGCGCCCGGGACCTCCTGGCACTTCGGGCCGCTGGTCGTGGGGAGCCCAGGCCCGAGTCTTCTGGCCCTGCACCTGCCAAGGAGGCTGGGCCTTGCTAGCAGGAAGGGGGCTTGGCGGCAGCCACGTCTCCTCCACCCCTCAGCGAGCAGGGGCAGCAGCGGCCTGGGGCTGCGGCGAGGGCAGAGATGCCCTGGCCACAGAGGGGAAGTGGCATGGTGGGAAAGGACCCTGCCCTTGGGTCCCACTGATGTTGGGTCTGCGGCAGCTCACTTCCCCTCTCGGAGCCTCAGCCCTTCTCTGCCTCTCGAGGCTTCCTGGGAGCCTCGTGAGAAGCTGAAGGGCCTGCAGCCTTGGGGGCTTCTCAAGACAGCCCGGGTGCAGCCTGCCACCCTCACATGCCGACGGGGTGCCAGGCCGGGCCTGCACGGCAGCCTCCAGCCTGAGGGTCCCTGCCCCTCCCCAGCCTCCCCTGGGGCCCTAAGGGTGCAGGCAGAGAGGTGTTGTCATGCAGGTACCTGGAGACCCAAGGGGTGGAGAAGGGGGCCCGGGGTGGGCACTGCAGTGGGCGCCAGGGCCTGCACACCCTGAAGCCCGAGCGTGAGCCCAAGGACGGGGAGGAAGAGTGGCGGCTGGTCCCCAGTGCCCCTGGCCTGGGCAGGAGGCAGCTTTCCTCGGGGGCCACCCGCCACCGTCTTACCTAGGGGGTTAATGCTGGGTGGGTGCCAGGTCTGACCGCATCACAGCCCGAAGCACTTGCTCCACCTCTTCTGTGCTGGGCCACAGGCCAGCGTCCCTGGACCCACCCACCCAGGGAGGGGGCCCCACGGGTGTGTCTGGAGGGCTGGGGGCTCACGGGCTGCCTGGCTTGGAAGCCTGTCCAAGCCCCTTATCCTCTGAGCCTGCCTTCCTCCTCGGTGAACAGGACGAGCAGTGCCACCTCCCCACAGGGTTGAGGCCAGGGGACTGCACCTGGGCTGCTCCTGGACACAGCTGGCTCTGTCTCCGTCCGTCTCCGTCCGTCAGGCCTTCCCTGACGCCCTGGCCCTCCTGAATTTTTCCCTTGGGCACTTCACCTCCTCACACTCTATATTGATTTACTTATTTGGTTTTTGTCCCTGGCGTTCCCTGCTCTTTCCCCAGAACCTAGAACAGTGCCTGGTACCTATAGGGGCTCCATAGGCATCTAGAGGGCCCCTCCTGCGTGGAGCCCTGAGTGAGGCTGGGGCATTCCAGGTGAGGGATGCAGCCCCACACCCCCCAGGCCTAGCCCACACCTGCTGGGGCCGGGTCCCCGGGGGGACTCCTCTGCCTGCTGCTGGAGGGCTGAGGGGATGGCACCCCCTTTCCGACCTTACACGACCCATTCCCGGGGCTGTGCTGAGAGAAGGAGAACAGCTGGAGCTGCCCTGGCCAGGAGCCCTGTGGAGTGCAAGTGTGTGTGGAGGGAGACTTGGGGGGCTTGGGGCCTGGGAAACCTGGGCAGGGATTCCATCACCCACTGTGGAAGCATTACCCGCCTGTGGTGGTTTGGAGCTGTATGTACCCCAGAAAAACATGTTCTTCAAGTTAATCCATCAAATATGAACCTTTGTATGCAGGACCTTTTTTTTTTCTTTTTTTTTGAGGTACCTGGGGCTAGTGATTGAACCTGAGACCTCATATGTGGGAAGCTGGCGCTCAATCACAGAGCCACATCAGCAACCCTGAGTTGGTTTTTTCGTTTGTTTGCTTGTTGTTTTTGTTTTTTGGAGGCACTGGGAACTGAACCC
>JAQZBX010083107.1:0-13436 GCA_029593785.1 Cabassous unicinctus
TGATTCTTTGATACAGTTTTTTTTTTTCAATGAGACCTTTAGATTCCTTTATGGCCTTCTTTGCCTTCATCACCAAACTTTCAACCAAACCATTTCTCCACCTAAGAATTTGAAATATACTAGTACTGTTGAAGTTCCATGTTTGTTTCTCCTGAATACAATCCTACTAAAGTTTCCTCCCAGAGATATATAAAATATTTAATTTTCAATGCATTATTTTCCTATATATAATCAATTATGTATATACATTTATGAATCCAAAGGATATTTTAAAATATGATTTTTAAACTGATTCTCATCAAACATCATATATTATTATATATAAATATATACACACACATGACATGTACACACACATATATGTGATTCATGGTCACTAATGCATATTTTTATGCATTTTTATTATTTTATTATTCTATAATATTCTATAGTCTCGAATGACAGCTTTGCTAATATTAACATGTATCACATAGACATGCACATGTTTCTCTAGGATATAAATCTAAAGGGGGTTACTAAATCATAAATTATGCTCATGTTACATCTTAAAAAAATAATATGAAAACATTTTCCAACAGTTCAATCAGTTTTGACTTTTATGCTATACTCTCACGCCTCTATTTCACCTTTGTTGACCTTTAACATTGCTAGGTAGATTTTGTTGATCTCTTTAGTTGTAAAATAGAACCCTTTACACACAACAAAGGGAAAACCTTTTTGTACTTACCTGATGCTAAAATTGAGCAGTTTTATATGATGCTATTGTTTGTCATTTGCTTACTGATTTGGGGGGAACTTTCCAACTATGAATATTATTCTTTCTTTGGTTATATGACTTGCAAATATGTCCCACCAGTTTGAAGCTGGTCTTTAAGTCTTAATTTGTCTCATCTTTTGATTAAAAGAATATCTTAATATAGTTCTATATATCAATCTCATTTACAACTATTAATTTTTTGACAGTTTAAGTCTTCCTTCTCAACCCCAAGATCATAAAAATATTCTTATATGTTATGCTTTTAAGTTTTGATTTTCATGTTTTATCACTCTTGAATTGCTTTCTGTTTATAGTGTTCAGAAAAACAACTATTTAACATTTTTCTCAGCACTATTTACTCAGTATTTTCTCGCCATTATTTATTTAGGTTTTTTTAAAATATACTTTTAAAGTTCTCTATTCTTCTACCTCTGTCTTATACTAAAATACCCATATATGTATAGGTCTGCAACTAGACTCTGTATTTAGTTCCATTTTGGTCATTTCTATGTTGTGGAGGAAATACTGCACTATATAGACACCTCCTAAAGTTCCTTATTTGTTCTTCTTCAGGTATATGCTCTTCTTTGTATTTGACCTGTTCTTCCATATAATTTTTTATTTGGCTTTCCAAGTTTCTTTAAAATTCTGTAATATTTCAAGTGAAGTTTTATTGTGTCAATATGGGGATAGTAGTCCTTTACAGGGTATTGATTTTCTTTTCTCATTAATATGTATTTCAAGAGTTTTATCACTTTTTCCTAAACATATTTTACTAAAATGTTTCTGAGTTATCATATAATGAATTATTTTTATTACTACAAATGGCCAAGATGATGTTACATGGACCAGGTTTTCCCTTCTGCCTGAAATGAATAAATTTTAAGGAAAAGCAGGACAGTAATTTCTCAGAGAAGGAAAGCAAATTAAGTGGCCAGCTAATGCCTGGAGTGAATTACCAGGCCAGGCCACAGAGCAGGGAGAGATAACTGAGGTAAAGTTTGGAAGTCCAAGGAGTTGAGAAAATGGAGTTGGATTCTGTGGAGGCCAAAGTGTCTAGATTCTGCAGCACAGAACACCAAAGAGGATAAAGAGTCACAGAGAGAGAGAGACTCTAGAGTCCTACAGAGATTCCTCTAGAATCATCAGCTGAAGACTGTTCAGGAGGCAAGTGTTAGGAAACTACCTTTGATCAGGAGGGAAACTATACCCAAAAGAAACACAGTGAACAATTTCTTAAGTTTACACAGGGCCAGAATACTTACTATAGCACCAGCTATAGTGGGAAAACTTGTAATTCACAGATATTAGGTTGATTACAATAAAGGATAATGCCTTATAGTGGGGGAAAATTACTCCTCAAAAAAGACTGCTCGAGCTCGTCTTTAAAAAGCAAATCTCTAAAGCATCAAACTGTTCTCAAGTAACTTAACTGAATCCCAGAGCAAAACTTAAAAATGTCAACAGGCATAGAAAAATTCAGCCTCAAGCAAAGTAAAATTCACAATATCTGGCATCCAATCAAATGAATATCTCAGCTGATGCTGAAAATGCCTTTGACAAAATACAATACATCTTCTTTATAAAAACACTTAGAAAACTAAGAAAGCAAGGAAACTTCCTCAAAATGATAAAGGGCATATATGAAAAACCCACTGCTAACATCAACCTCTATGTTGAAAGATGGAAAGCTTTTGCTCTAAGTTCAAAAACAAGACAAGGATGCCCACTGTCACACTGTTATTCAACATTGTACTGGAAGTTCTAGCCAGAGAAATTAGTTAAGAGAAAGAAATAAAAGGCATCCAAACTGGAAAGGAAGAAATGAAAATTTCCCTATTTGTAGGTGACATGATCCTATACAGAGAAAATCACGAAAAATGCATAAGAAAGCTCCTAGAGCTAATAAATAAATTCAGCAAAGTGGCAGGGTACAAGATAAACACCCCCAAATCAGTAGTATTTCTATACACAAGCAATGTGCAATAGGAAAAAGAAATCAAGAAAAAAATTCCATTTACAATGGCAACTAAAATAATCAAACATATAGGAATAAATTTAACCAAGGATGTAAAGAACTTGTACAGAGAAAACTATAAAACATTGCTAAAAGAAAACAAGGAAGACCTAAATAAATGGAGGACATTCCTTGTTCATGGATTGCAAGACTAAATATTGTTAAGATGTCAATTTTACCCAAAGCAATTTACAGATGCAATGCAATTCAAATCAACATTTCAACAGCCTTATTTGCAGAAACGAAAAAGCTAATCATCAAATTTATGTGGAAGGGTAAAGGGCTCTGAAAAGCCAACTTGAAAAAGGACAAAGTTGTGGGACTCACACTTCCTAATCCTAAATCTTATTACACAGCCACAGTAATCAAAACAGCACAGTACTGGCACAAGGACACCCAAATTGACCTATGGAATTGAATTGATAGTTCAGAAATTAACCCTCACATTTTTGACAAGGGTGACAAGTCCATTCAATTGGGAAAGAATAATCTCTTCAACAAATAGTGTTGGGAAGACTAGATGTCTATATGCAACAGAAGGAAGATGAGATCCTTATCTCATACCGTATACAAAATCAACTTAAAATGGAACAAAGACCTAAATATAAGAATCAGGACTCTAAAACTCCTAGAATAAAAGAGAGGAAAGCATCTTCAGTATCTTCTCTTAGGAAATGGCTTCTTAGAATTTATACCTAAAGCACAAGCAACAGAAGAAAAAAAAAAAAAGAAAGAAAGAAAATGGTACGTCTTAAAAATAAAAAAAAAAAATGTCATCAAAGGATTTTATCATAAAGTAAAACAACAACTTACAGGATGAGAGAATATATTTGGGAACCAAATATACAATAAGGGTTTAATATCCAGAATATATTAAGAAATCCTACAACTCAACAACAAAAAGAGAAACAACCCAAATTAAAAATGGGCAAAAGACATGAGTAGACTTTTCTCCAAAGAAGAGATGCAAATGGACAAAAAGTACATAAAAAGATGCTCAACATCATTAGCCATTAGGAAAATGCAATCAAAGCCACAATGAGATAAGATTTCACACCACTGGAATGGCTATTATTTAAAAAATGGAAAATTATACGTTGGAGAAGATGTGGAGAAATAGAAATACTCATTCATTGTTGGTGGGAATGTAAAATGGTGCAGCCTGTGTACTAGACAGTTTAGCAGTACAGAAAGTTAAGTATAGATTTACCATATGACCTGCAATCCACTTCTAGTCACAAAGAATCAAAAGTAGAGACTTAAACAGATATTTGTACACCAATATTCACAGTGGCATTATGCACAATTGCCAAAATATGGAAGCAACTCAAGTGTCCATCAACCAATGAATAAACCAAATGTGTATATACATACAATGGAATATTATTCATCCATAAAAAATATTGAATTTCTGATACTTGCAACACCATAGATGAACCTTGAAGACATCATTTTGAGAGAAATAAGCCAGACACAAAAGGACAAATATTGTATAATCTCACTAATATGACATAATTAGAATAAGCAAATTCATAGTCAGAAACTAGAATATTTGTTACCTGGGGCTGGAGTTGGGGTGGAGAATTGAGAGTTAATGCTTATATTATAAAAGTTTCTATTTGCGGCGATGAAAACTTTTGATAATGAATGGTGGTGATAGTAGTGCAACATTGTGAATGTAAAAAACAGCAGTGGAATATGTATTTGAATGAGTTTAAAAGGAGAAAATTTTAGATTGTATATTTGTTACTAGAATAAAAATTTAAAAAACAAAACAAAACATATGACTGTACAATACAAACAGTAAACCCTAAGTTGAACCATAATAGTAAAATAAAAAATGTTCTTTCATCAATTGTAACAAATGAACAACACTAATGTAAGATGCTTATAATAGGGTGGTATTTAGGAACTTGTATTTTATGCATGGTTTCTCTTTAAACCTACAACTTCTCTAATAAATAAAAGAACATTAGGGGAAAAGAGAGAGAAGGGAAGACCATATCCAAATAACAGAGGATATTTTCACTAGTTGTCTGATGCATGAGGTTGATTGACAGACTTATCCGTGGTCTATAATGCCTTTTCTACTCTGAAGCACAGATACCTAGAAAAATATGAAGATGAGAATTGACTAACCCACTCAATTGGCCTTGAACCCCACCCAGTGCACTCTATTGACCAATTAAACAGGCACCCATGCTCACAATGGAAAATAACTCTAGTCTGAAATAGAATTTCTCAATGCTTCTTTCTCAAACTCTTCACTCTATACTGACTTAAAAACTACAACTATTAGTACCCAACCCTGTCACAGTGCAGAGAAATTTGGAGTTACAATTTATGTTTGTAGATTCAATCTGAAACTCCTCAGTAGGAAATAAAAAGAAAGACAGGCTTTATCAAAATCAATCAAGTGGTGTGGTGGTGGAAAGCAGAATTTTTGATTGTTTGCCAAAGGGATAGTCACCACCCCCATTCAAAAAACATGCAATTGATAAAATTGCCAAATAGACAGTAGGAACTAGAATTTTGATTAGCAATTATGTACATCAATCTGCCCTTCAAGTATATATCTGAGATACAAAATTTGCTTTTGCCCAAATGGAAACTATGGATGACAAAGAGCATCCAATTCATCCTGTTTCTTGGAAAGTTTGCTTTCAATTTGGCCTATTTCTTGGTAAATGTCTAGTTCATATATGATAAAAATGATTAAGACAATTTTTAAAAAGTAAGCAGGAGACCTCATGAAAGGCAAAATAAACATATACCTAAGGAACATTGTCCTAAATTATATTAGCAGTATATATATTGAATTTATATATCTCTTTATATAAGAATTCAATTCATATATATATATATATAACTATATTTTTATTCTTTTTTATGGTATAAAAGTCCTTTTAGAAATGATCTCAAATAGTATATACATTTTATTAATACCATAAATTAAATGATGAAGGCTTAGGAAATGCAAGGTGGACACTAAGGCTAAAAGAGAGAGAATGACTGAAGCAAAAAAAAATTAGAAGTCAACAATTCAGATTCAATTATTAACAGTTATTTTAGTAGTAAAGTTCATTTATTGAAAACTTGTGTTATAAAACATACATCATTTATTGCTCATAGGAGATGAAATTGGTTCAAACTTTCTGAAATAGTAGGTTGGCATGTCAGTAACATTTGAGTAATGGACTTCTTATAACTTCTAGAAAAATTAGAAATTCTGAAAACTATTTATGGAACATATGCATAACACCATATTGTTTTGGATAATAATGTTATAAATGATAGGCAACATTTCTTGACCGCTTTCTATATGGCAGCAACTGGCTAAGTGTTTTATATGGAGGACTTTGGAATCAGAAGGCTTTAGTTTCAAATTTTAGATTTTGTCCTGTTTTAGTTCCTAGCTGCTAAGGCAAATGCCACACAATAGGTTGGCTTAAACAACAGGAATTTATTGTCTCATGGTTTTGAGGTTAGGAGAAATCTAAAATCAAGGCATCAGCAAGGTGATGCTTTCTCTCTGAAGACTGTGGCATTATAGGGCTGACTGCCATATATCATTGGTCCTTAGCTTTTCTGTCGCATGGCAAGGCATATGTCTCCTTTTTCTTCCTAGTCCTCTTGACTTCCAGCTTCTGACTGCTGCCTGTGGCTTCTCTCTCTGACTTTCACTTTTATAAGTCCTTATTAAGGATTCCATTATACAGATTAAAGCCCAAATTAATGAGTTTGGCTACAACTTACGTGAAGTAACATTTTGAAGAGATTTTATTTACAATGGGTCCATACTCACTAGAATGCAGATCAATACCAAGAACATGTCTAAACTGGGGTACACAATTCAATCTATATTTGCCCCCTTATTAGTTATATTACCTTAGGCAATAATTTAATCCTTGTGAAATTCAGAACATCCATCTCTAAATTGAGATAATAAATAGCAAAAGGTGTGCTGGGAAAATTCAATGAAACAATATATATGCAATCACCTGTCCTCCCCCCAAAATACATTATTTCCTTTTCTTTGTGATCTGATTTGCAAAAATAAGATGTTTAATCTTAAAAACTCGATAGTTTCAATATTATCTTGATTTTAAGATTTGGTGACACTTTAAACATTGCAACCAAAACAAATTTCAAAAAGGAAACCAATTGTTTAGGTTTGTTCAAAGGGAAATTATATAAGCAAGGATATTAGTTAATAACTATGCTACATATATTGAGTCAAACACTAAATGTCTGCCTAAAGAGAAGAAAAGAAACTGAAAATCATTGAAAAATATCTCCTGTGATTA
The DNA here is from genome assembly GCA_029593785.1 of Cabassous unicinctus. Lineage (NCBI taxonomy): Eukaryota > Metazoa > Chordata > Mammalia > Cingulata > Chlamyphoridae > Cabassous > Cabassous unicinctus. The sequence continues at coordinate 7,082 of JAQZBX010083107.1, forward strand.
GAAATGTTTAAGATACGAGTAATACACTTCAAAAAACAAAGGGATGCTGACTATAATTATGAGACTTTTGGTTTTTTTCTTTGTATCTTATACGATTAGGAATTAGAAAGATGAAACTTCACAATACTGAAAAATGTAAGACAACAGACTTAGAAAAATGTGGGAAAAAATACTAGCTCATTTAGACCAAAGATATGTCTCTTGAATAAGTAAATCAATTCAAGAAAAGAGAGTTCAAGTCTGAAATTCTAACAGAGAAAAGAAAAGGAAGACAACTTTCCCAACTCGTTAAACCTTTAACTTTTCTATTGCATGCAAACAAAACAATACAAGAAAGTAAAATCAATGGCTACAGCAGATACTATCCATTTCAGTTATCTGCATAAAAATCATCCCAACATGAGTGGCATAAAACAACCACCATTTTATTCTGTGGGTCAGGAATTCTGGTAGGGCATGTCTGGAAAGACATCTTTGCTTCATAATATCTGGGGTCTCAACTGGAAGGACTCAAATATCTGGGGGTGGCACATGCAGCAGGGGTCATCTAGGCTGAAAGATGTGAAGACCAGTATCATCTAGGACCATGACCCACATGTGGCCTCTCCATGCAGCTTGAATTTGCTCACAGAATGGTGACCTTTGGACAGCTAATTATTTTACTTAGAGTCTTAGGGCTACAAACATGGGTGGTCCTTCAAGCAAGACAAAAGCTGCAGGTTCAAGTAGAGGGGACTTGGAACCCATCACTTGTTGGGAGGAGAGTCAAACATGTAATCATATTTTAAAATCTCCATACCGTTGATGCTATATGACACATTCACTCAGTCTGCCTCTGATCTCAACCGTAAATACAACGGACAATTCCCTTACATGCTGAAATAATCCTATCAAGGACTTATCATGTCTCTGAGCTGATTGAACCGTCGCTGTCCCTAGGTATAACACTCAAGCATAGATGATAAAAGCCCCACCTCCAACCTTAGAGGAAACAAATCTAATATGTCCACTAATAATTTATTCAGAGAGTTTTCAATAATTTTGGGCCACAGTTGCTCACAGTGGTAGCCAGCCAAATAATTCACTCAGTATTTATTTTCGGCTTTCTGCCTCATGCTCTTTGCTCCTCCATTCCTGTTTTCAGTGATTGCCTCCCAAATAAACTGTTGACAAGGTTCTAGTCTTAGGTGCAGGTTTTAGGCAAGGGGAACCAAAGAAAGATAGGAATCAACTTCATTTATGAATGAATGTAGATGCAAAAAATACTAAAACCAAAATTTAAAAAGGCACAAGAAACCATATTAAAAGTATATAAAATAGTATAGTTTGAAAATAAGTGATTTTAATGATTATTGAGGTATAATTGATACATGATGAACTACATATTTAAATTTTATGATTGGACATACATACCATTTAAATCATCACTATAATCAATATAATTAATATAGCCACTATCTTATAGATTTTTTATGCCCTATCAATCTCTTCTACCTACTCTTCTCTGCTTTCCTTATCCTCAGGAACCATTCCTATGTTTTTTGTCACCATAGATCATATTGCATTTTCTAGAATTGTTTGTAAATGGAATCCTTTAGAATATAGTCTTCCAGCTCCTCTAAAATCCCATATTTTGAGATTCTTCCATGTTGTTGCATGCATTAATAGTTGATTGCCATTTATTGCTGAGCAGTATCCCATTGAACATTGGTGTTCAAAATTTTGTTTTGAAAGATGCCTTTATTTCTCTTGGACAAAAACCTAGGAGTTGAATGCCTGATTATGGTAGGTATATGTGTAACTTTTTAAGAAACTGTCAATTTTTTTACAGAAATTGTCGCACCATTTTACATGGTCATTAGCACTGTATGAGAGTTTCAGTGCTTCTATATCATTGCCAACACCTAGGTTGACAACTCTTTTTAATTTTAAGAGGCTCAGATGGATGTATACTGGTATTGTATGGTGGTTTTGTGTTAATTTACCAAATGACTAATGATGTTGAGCTCTGTTCTTAAGACATGTTTGCCATTTCTATATATTTTTGGTGAAATCTTTTACCAGTTTAATTTTTTTTTAAATTTGGTATTGTCTTCTTTATAATGAGTTGTGAGAAACCATTTATATTTATATACAAGCCCTAGTCATATATATGGTTTGCAAATAATTTTTCCCAGACTGTAGCTTCCCTTTTTTTTAACAGTAACTTTTAAAAGCAAATTTTTTCATGTGCATTTGATATGTTTTCTGCTGTGGGTAGAGAAGTCCATAAATATCAATTAGATAAAGTTGGCTGACAGTATTGTTCATATCTTTTGTATCCTTACTATCAAATGTTCTATCAATTATTGAGAGAGGGCATTGAGATATCTGAATATTTCTCCTTGCAGTTCTATCAGTTTTTGCTTCATGTATATTAAAGTTCTGTATTAGATGCATGAATGTTAGGATGCTGTGTCCTTTTCCTAAGTTGGCCTCATTATCATTATGAAATGACCTGTTTTTTTAATCTTTGTTATTATTTCTCTTTGAAATCTACTTTGTCAGAAATATAAGAATGTTTTTCTATGAACTACAACAAATGTAAATCACTATTACAATGTGGTAAGAATATGGAGATGCATGGGGAAAATACAATTAATGTAACTTATGGATTATAGTAAACAGTATTGTAATATTCTTGCATAAATGCCAAAGAATGTACTGTGTGAATAATATGGGGTATGAAAAAATATACCAAATATAAAGTTAGTGGTAGTAGTCAGATGATGTTCTCTCATAATCTGTAATAAATGTTCCATAACAATGTCAGATATGGGTGGAAGGGTATTGTATGGGAATTCAGCACAGTATGCATGATTGTTTTGTAAGTTCACAACTTCTCAAATAATATATATAAATAGAAAATCTGATTTGCTCAATAACAAGTAAAGATTGAATTAGTAATTTTAAAACTTCCCCCAAAGAAAAACCCAGGACTAGATGGCTTCACTGGTAATTTCTAACAAACATTTAAAGGAGAATAAACACCATCCTTCAGAACCTCTTCCTAAAGGTAGAAGAATAGGGAACACTTCCTAACTCATTCTATAAGGCTAGCTATTCTATGATGCTAAAATCAAAGATATCACAAGAAAACTATACACCAATATCCCTCGTAAATATAAATGCAAAAATCCTTAACAAAATACTAGCAAACCTAAAGCAAAAGCATATTACAATAATTATTTTCCATGACCAAGTGGGATTTATCCCAGGAATGGAAAATTGGTTCAACATAGAAAAATCAGTCAATGTAATACACCATATTAATAGAACAATTGACAAAAAACACATGATTTTCTCAATATATGAAGAAAAAAAAACATTTGACAAAATTCAACATCCTCTGATGACAAAAATAAATAAATAAAATGGAGCTTCTTCAACATGATAAAATGCATTTATGAAAAACCCACAGCTAATGTAATACTTTCTCTAACAGATCAACAACAAGACAAGAATATGTGCTCTTATCACTTCTATTCAACATTGTACTGGAAGTCCTATCCAGGGAAATTGTGATGGTTAGGCTAACGTGGCAACTCAGCCAGGTAATGATGCCCAGTTGTTTGGTCAAGCAAGCACTGGGCTAATTGTAATACAAGTGCATTTCATGGAGTTCAATCGTCAGTGAGTCGGTTGCATAGATGGCTGGTTACATCTATAATCAACTGAGATTGTCATCAGCAACGAGTGACATCTTATCCAATCAGTTGAAGGCTTTAAAGGAGAAGTGATTTCAGCATTCAGAGAGAGAATTCCCAGCGCTACTTCAGACAGGCAGCATTTCCCAGGAACTCATCAGGGACCTTCATCGGAGACCCTGGCTTGCAGCCTGCCCTATGGAATTTGGACTTGTGCATCCCCATGGTCATGTGAGACAGTTTTATAAAATCTCATACTATTTACAGATATCACCTGTTGGTTCTATTTTCCTTAGAACCCTGACTAATACAGAAATTGAGAAAATTAAAAGGCATCTGGATTTGTATGGAAGAGTAAAACTATATGCAGATGACATGTTCTTCTTTATGTAAAATCCTAGGGAATCCACAAAAAACTACTGGAGTTAATAAACTAGTTCAGCAAGGATGCAGGATATAAGATCAATATACAAAAATCAATTGTATTTTTATACACTAGCAATGAACCATCTGAAATGAAATTAAGAAAACAATTCTATTTGCAATAGCACCAAAAAAATACTTAGGAATAAATTTAACAAAAAAGTGGAAGACTGGCACACTGAAAACTACGTAAAATTGTTGAAAGAAATTAAAGACGATCTAAATTAAATGGAAATGTATGCCAAAAAAAACAACAACAAAAACTACTTTGTCAGAGACAAAACCAGGAACTTCAGTTTTTATTATTCGTGTAGTCATGGTGAATCATTTCCCTGCTTTTTCTATTTGTGTCTTTGTATTTAAAGAGAATTTCTTGTTGGCAGCATATTGTTGAATCTTACTATTTTCTCCAATCTGACAATCGCAGGTTTTTAATTGAGGCATTTAGGCAATTTACTTGTAATGTGATCATTAATATGCTAGATTTAAATCTACCACATTTTAAAATATGTCATCTGGTTTGGAACTTTATTCCCCTTTTCCCTTTTTTTCCACATTTTTTAGATTAATTGATTATTTTATATAATTCCATTTTAACTCCTTTTTTGATGTAGTGCCTGTGATGATTAAATTCACATGTCAATTAGTAGGTTCTGGTGTCCAGATTGCTTGATTATTTCTGTGAGGGTATTCATCGATTCAAATCATTTGTCAGGTGAATGAATCTATGGCTGATCACATCTACAATCAACAAGAGAGATAAGCTTCAGCAAAGAGAGAAATCTTAACCAGTCGGTTAAAGTCTTAAAGAGACAACAGATGATGTCAGCAGTTAAATAAGAATTTCTATTTCTACTTCAGCCAGCCATCTTCTCCTGTGGAATTCATCAAAACTTTCATCAGAATTTCCAACTTGCTGCCTTCCCTACATAATTCAAACTAGCCAATCCCCACGATTGCATAAACCAAGTCCTTAATAAATCTAGAAATATTTATATAACTATACATGCATATATATGAATATATGAATATATATGTAAATATAATCCTGTAGGTTCTGTTTCTCTGGGAAATTTTGACTAATACAATACTTGTTTAACTCTTTTTTGTGTGTGTGATTGCTTTAGAAATTAAAGTGTACTGTCACAGTATGATATTATACCACTTTACTTACATATAGAAACCTTATAATAGTGTACTCCCATTTACCCCTCTCCTGGGCTTTGTGCAATTTTTTGTCATACATTTTGCTTCTACATAGACTATAAGCCTCATTATACATTGTTATTAGTTTTTACTTTAAATAGTAATTTATCTTTTTAAAGAGCTAAAAAATAAAATAGAATATTTTTTATATTTCCCCAAAGTTTACCATTTCTGGTGACATTGTTCCCTTATGTATATCCATATTTCATTTTGATAACATTTTCTTTCTACCTGAAAGGTATTTTTCAACACTACTTTTTTTTAGCAAAGGTGTGCTGGTGACGAATTCTTCTAGCTTCTACATTTCTACAAGTGTGTTTTTTCCCCACAAATATTTTTATTTAATCTTCTTTTTTGAAGGATATTTTCAGTGCCTTCAATATTACAGTTGGCATTTTTCTTGCCGTCAGCATTTTAAAGATGGAACTTTACTGCCTTCTGACGTGCATTTTTTAAATGTTTTTTTGTAAAAAGTAAGTATGCTCTCATTCTTACTTTTGTTTATCTCTACTTGATTTTAAGATTTTCTTCTTATTCATTTTAATTATTTGGACTATAAAGCACCTTGATCAACTTTTCTTCATGTTTTTCCTTAGGGTTTCATTGAGCTTCTTTGATATATGCGTTTATATATTTAATCAAATTTGGAAATTTTTAGGCCATTATTTCTTCAAATACTTTCCCTCCACATGCCTTTAAGGACTTCATATACACATACTTAAGACATATAGAGCTATCCTAGAGCTCACTGATACTCTATTCATTTATTTTAGTGTAGTGTACTACATTAATTTACTTCAGTTGAACCACCCTTGCATACCTGGGATAAATCCCACTTGATTGTGGCATATAATTCCTTTAATGTACTGTTGTATTTGGGTTGCTAAGATTTTATTGAGGATTTTTGCATCTATATTAATAAGGGGTATTGGTTTATAATTTTCTTTTCTTGAAGTATCTTTATCTGCTTTTGGTATGATGCTGATATTGGCCTCATAGAATTAGTTAGGGGTGGTCCCTCCTCTTCAAATTTTGGAAAA
>JAQZBX010083108.1:0-13435 GCA_029593785.1 Cabassous unicinctus
TGCAAGGGGTTGTTTTTGGCACAAACTTGGCACTGGCTGCTGATGGTGGCACAGAGAGAAGTTAGCCAGGCTATGTAGTAGTATCTCCCAAGCAAGACTTCTAGTGCAGCTTTTCCTAAGTGGGTGAGTTGGTGGTATCACTGGATGAGGGCATGAGTGGCTCCTTTTGGTACAAAAGTCTGGTTATCCAGGAGCAGCCAAGTTCTTTTGGAGGTTCAGCTTCCCCCTTCTCTTTCAGCCCACTCCTGTTCTTCCCAGGTATAGCTTAGTTGATCAGTCTCTTGTCCTAAGAGGGACAGCTGTGGTGTTAATTCTGGGACTCATATTCCATGGGTTCCTTCAGCCACTTGCCAAGCTACTTTGCCAGCTAACCTGTTTCTTTGAGTGACCATATCCATTCCTTTCTGATGTCCCCAGCAATGGATAATGATGACTTTTCTGGTTTCCAGATTGCTTCTAACAGTTGAAGAATTTCTTCTTTGTTTTTGATTTCCTTTTCCCCTGCTATTAGGAGACCTCTTTCTTTATAAATTGCCCTGTGGATATGAATGGTAGCAAATGTGTACTTAGAGTCAGTGTAAATGTTTACTCCTTGCCTGGTAGCTAGCTGCAGGGCTCAGATCAGCACCCAGAGCTCTGCCCATTGCACAGATCATCCCCACGGTAGAGACACTGCTTCCACCACCCATTCAGTAGTGGTGACTGCATACCCAGCAAGCTTTTCCCCATTTTTAACAAGACTGCTCCCATCTGTAAATAGTGTCTGATCTGGGGAAGGGAGCAATTTGTCTTGCAGGTCAGGGTGACTGGCATAAATGTCTTCTGTCATTTTAACAGTCATGTTCAGGAGCCCTTTCCTCATCTGGCAAAAAGGGTGCAGGATTTAGACTGCACACCTTTTCTATTGTCATTCTGGGGTTTTCACAGAGAAAACCTTGATAATGTGTGAGCTGAGGATTCTATATCCATCGATGCCTGTGTGAGTTCATTAGGGGAGTGACTGCATGTGGCACCATAATGTGAATTGCCTGTCTGAGAATTAATTTGTCAGCTTCTTTGACAAGGATCACAGTTGCTGTCAAGGCTTTTAGGCAGGGTGGCCACCCTGCAGTCACAGAGTCCAGTTGCTTGGAGAGGTAAGCAATAGGTCTTTGCCAGGGGCCAATTGTTTGTGTGAGAATGCCCAATGTTACTTTGTTCTTTTCATGAATGAACAGGTTAAAGTTTCATGTTACAACTGGGAACCCCAAGGCAGGGGCTTGGCCAAGTTGTCTTTTGATGTTTTGAAAAGCCTGCTGTTGAGCTTCTCCCCATGCAAGAAGCTTTTTTAATGGATGTGCCAAAACTTCATAAAGGGGCTTGGCCATGACTGCAAATCTGGGAATCCAGATGTGTCAAAACCCTGCAGCCCCAAGGAACATGTGAAGCCTTCTTTTTGTGATGGGGGTAGGGATTGTACAGATCACTTTCTTTCATTCTGGTCCAAGTGTCTGGTGCCCTTGTGTGATGCTGAACCCCAGGTACTTGACTTGCTGTTTACAGATCTGTGCCTTTCTCTAAGACACTTTGTACCCAGTCTGTGTTAGAAGCTGTAGGAGAGTCTGGGTCTATCTCCAGCAGTCCTCTTCCATTTCACTGGCAAGTAGGAGGTCATCTACATATTGTAAGAGAGCACACCTTCAGTTTTCCTGGGGGTAGGTGGCCAAATCTGCTGCCAGGGTTCCCCAAAAAGGATAAGGGGGTTTTTGAAGTCCTGTGGGGCCAGGTCCAGGTTAGATGAGGTTTCTACCGAGTTTTGTGATCTTCCCAATCAAAGGCAAACAGAGACTGGCTCGGGGCGGGGGGAACAGCCGCAGGCAGAAGAAGGCATCTTTCAGGTCCAGGCATGTAAACCAGGTGGATTGAGGTGGCAGCTGTCCTAACAAAGTGTACGGTTTGGGAACAACCTGATGTAAGGTGAGAGTGGTGTTATTCATGTCTTGTAAATCCTGCACTGGTCGATATGTGGTCCCATCTGGCTTTTTTACTGGCAATAATGGGGAGTTCCAAAGTGACTGGCATTCGATTAGGATCCCCTCTCTCTTCAGACCATCTATATGTTCAGCTAAGCCCAATTGCACTTCACGGGGGATTGGATACTGCCTCTACTGGACTGGGATAACTCCAGGCTTCAGGTCGATGATGATGGGTGCATGATTCCATGCCATTCCTGGTGGGGTTTTTCCTGCCCAAACCTGGGTGAAAAGTTCCAGCAGTTTTTCCAGATTCAGACCTGAACTTTCTTCCACATGAAGTTTCCACTCTTTGCTTCAGGGCACAGTGACAAGGAGAGTGAAGCCAGTCCCAAAGTTTAAGCTTGCTGTCCCTTCAGGTTTGAAGGTAATCTGGACTCCCAGTTTGGTTAAGAGGTCTCTACCAAGCAGGGGACCTGGACATTCAGGCAGGTACAGAAATTCATGAGTTATTTCATGGCCACCGAGCTGGCAAGTTCTTGACTGGCAAAAAGGCCACTGGCTTGACTGGTCCCCAGTTGCTCCTATGATATTAGCGGGTTTTCTGCTAAAGGGGGTGATGGAGTTGGTGACCACGGAATGTTCAGCACCAGTGTCCACCATTAAAGTCATTGACTGGCCCCTGAATTGTAGTTTTATCATGGGCTTGGGGGGCCAAGATCCAGTGACCTTTGTCGCGCCTATTCAGGTTCGAGTCTTGCCAGCCCAAGCAGATGGTTTCAGGGGTCAGGTCAGTATTTCCTTTTAGGGATGTTCCCTCTATGTGCCTGAGCCTTTGGGGGGCACTCAATTTTCCAGTGTCCACTCTCTGCAGTAAGCACATTGGTCTCTGGCCAGCAGCACCCTTCTGATGCTTGCCCCCCCTTTTTGAGGTGGTACTTCTTGTCTGGTTGGGTCATGATTTCCTAAGGCTGCTGCTCATAGGGAGGCTTGATGTTTTAGTCACTTCTTGGCTTCTCATTTGGAAGCTTCATCTCGATTGATGAGTACTTTGTTGGTGACTTTCAGTAGTTGAGAGATATTCATGCCTGTGAACACTTCTAATTTTTGGAGGTTTCTTTTAATTTCCATTGCTGCCTGTGCAACAAAGGTGGCATTCACCATCCTCTGGTTTTCTGGAGCTTCTGGGTCAGAAGGAGCGTAGATTCTGAAGGACTTTCAAAGCATTTATAGAAATCTCCCAGAGACTCACCCATCTTTTGTGTAACTAAAGTCATCTTTGTCATGTTTGTGGGTTGTTTTGCCCCCTCTAAGACTCCTCAGAGGAGCACTTCCCAGTGTTGCTGGAGTGCAGCCAGTCCCTATTCAGTATTGATGTCCCAGTTTGGTTGTGCTTCTGGTGCCACATCTCATGCTCAAAATTCTGGGTTTAATATGCCAGTAGGGGCCTGCTCCTGCAGCCACATTCGGGGTTTCATCAGAATTCATCATCTCTCCTCTGAATTAAACAAACTGAGGAGGAGTTGGCAGCAATCATCCCAAGTTGGACAATGGTTTTGGAAAATGGATTCCATGAGATCAATAAGGGTCTGGGGTTTTTCTGAGTAGGAGGGGGCATGGTGCTTCCAGTTTAAGAGGTCTGTAGGTGTGAAGGGCTGGTAGTATAATACAGGTTTCCTGGGTTGGGTGGTCCCATTCTTGCCGATCTGGGCCAGACCCTGTGTCTCATGGAGAGGCATCTGCAATGCAGGTTATGCTGACCAGAGTCTCCTTGCTAGTGGGGTTCCAAGGCTTTCCTCAGAGGGGTACAATGTTCCCAGAGGGGCCAAAAATGGAGTAGTTGCTGGGAGATCTGTCTGCATTCCCAGACTAGGAGGAGAGACCAAAGGTGGGGGTGTTTCTGGGGGATCTGCCTGCACTTCTGGACCAGGAGGAGAGTCTAGAGTGGCTGGAGTGTATCATGGTGGGGGTGTTGCTACATCCTCCTCCAAGGACTCTTGATGAATGACTGGCTTCTGGAGCCCCATTCCCTGTGCAACCAAGACCCTGCTCTGTCCCTCTTTCCCAATGCACAATCCAACCGAAGGGGGCAGAGTCTGGACTATTTCCAACGAAGAGTCCATGTAGGGAAACTGATCGGGGTGGCCAGGAGTTCCTGTGACCAGCAGCCACACTGCATGGAACCTGGATATATCCATGGTCCCTTCTGAGGGCCAATCAACATTAAAAGTGGGCCACTCCACTTCACATAAGGCTCAGAGGGTGCCGGGGTTTATCTGGATGCCATAATCTCTGGAAAAACCCTTCTTGAAATTCTTGAGCATGCAGTTTAAGACAGTAGGCTTTGACTGTGATGAGCCCATACCCTGCGTCGGTGGTGCAAGACAGACAAAGGAAGGGGTCGCCTCTTTCCAGGCCACTCAGATGCCCACCTGTCCATGTCTCTCATGAGAACTTGGGCTTGTCTTAGCTATGGTGCCCAGGTAAATTTAGGGGTGGCTGTTAGGCCATATGACGTAGCTGCGGAAAACAGATTTGGGCCCACACTGGCTCCGTAGCATACACTGAGGAGTCACAGACTGGTACAGCAAATGCAAGCCTCTGCCATCCTCACTCACTCACACAGTCACTCAGAGGTTATGCAGTCCCTCCCACAGGGAGTGCCCTATTCTGGAATCTCAGTACTCGGTACTTCCATCTGGAGATGGGCCTGACTGAGGGCTTGGCACCTGTGGTCTTAACTTTCTGGAGTCTTCTGGCACTGTTCAGTCTGCCTCCCCAATGAGTCAGGCTGGGGTGTAGGGCCACAGCCTGCACTGACCACCTCAGAAGGAGGTCCTGTCAAGAAGACAGGCAGTGCTCACCTCCTTCACTTGGAGATCACCACTGGCCACACCTCTCAGCCCCAGGCTGGAGGCACAATGGGCCTGCTCAATTGGGTCTTTCCCAGTCAGGGATCCAAATGTTGTGGCCAGACAGAAGTAACCCAAATGGCACTCTTGGGAGCATGGGTGAACAAAGTTTTACTACACGTGGGCCCAGAGGAGCGTTCACTCTCCAAATTCTGAGCCCTTTTTTCCAATTTTCATAAGTTTATTTAGGTACCCTAAATGGGCAAATCCCTGAGCAAGCAGGCAGGCAGGGTTACAAAGGCAGAGAAGCAAGGTTAGCATATCTTTCTAAAAGCAGAAAGCCATTAGGGATGAAAAGAATCATCTGTATAGAGTTGTGAATTTCAAAGCAAATGGGCAGCCTGGGATGCTTATCTTCCTGACATGGATTCCATGGAGAAAAGGGGAGAGAGGGACCTAGGAATGAGGGGAGTTTATTTTTTTAAAGCTGTGTGTTTCTGCTGAAGGTGGGGTTGGGGTCCTGGCTCTTCCCTCATCATTATAGTAACTGCATGTCTTTTTAATAAATCTGTATAATTTTTAACATTGCCTGTGCAAAATTACCCATCTTCCAAATCATAATTTTTGGAATAAGAAGTTCAATTTGGTGATTCTTCTGCTCTATGTGGTATCCCCTGAGGGTGCTTTATGGACTTCAGGTGGTGTCAGGTTACATTTCATAAGCCCTGATGGCTTCACTCACAGGCCTGGTGCCTTAGAAATGATGACTGGAAGGCTGGGTTCCCTTGGGACCATCAACTACACACCTACCTATTGCCTCAGCTGCATGGTGGTCTGTCTTTTATATGGTGGTTCATGCATTCCATAGTGGGCAAAGTAAGAACAAAAGTAGCCACCACTAGGCATTACTGTTTGATAAAAATATTTGCAACAGGGAGGTTCCCAGGGAGGTAGGGACTGGGACTTCGATATGCAAGGATGCTCCAAAAATGGAGCTGTGTGGCCCCTTTAGGGTGGCTACTTGGTCCTGATAAGCTAGGATCTGTGACTGATATGAGATCTCCCCAGGTGCTCCCAATAGCTCGACCTAGGCCCTAGCTTTGTGGTGAGTAGGGGCCTTGTTTAAGGAGTGTGGTTTTCAAATGAAAACAGTTCCTTGACTGTGTCAATGGGATCCTCCACGGGGATGAACTCTGGTGTAGTTTATCTGAAAGCTCAAAGAAATGCTCTTCCAATTGCATCTTCTCATCTTTTTAAGTAAATTTGGGGTTCATGAATTATTGTCAGAGAGCATCTGCCTTGGGTGTTAGGCCAGCTGTGGATGGGTGTGTCTCTTACCTTTTTTATGTAAATAGAGGAGGGCTTTGAAGCTTTCCTGTTACTATTTAACTGTCTCTTTCCCCCCCCTGGGATGAGAGAAACTACTCAGGCCCCCATATTACTCAGCACACCTTTCTTTTGTCTTTTCTTCCCAACTGATGAATATTGTAAATTTTTCAAGTTTTTGATGACCAAGAACAAATTTGCTTCAACATTTGTGTTCAGGACTTTGTGCAAAAATACTTTCAATTCACTTGAGTAAATAGGTAGAAGGTGGGGGGGGTGTTACAGGGTCATTTGGTAAGTTTATAAGAAACTGACACTGGCTTCCAGTGTGGCTGTATTGTTCTGTTTTGCATTCATGTGAGCATTGTTCTGCATTCATGCAACAATTTGGTATTCTCTTTTTTTTAACTAGTCTCATAAGTGTGTAATGGTATTTCACCATCTCCTGCTTCTTCCATAAGGACAGAATAATACCTGTTTTCCCACCTTTCTCTATTCCCAGATCCTGTATATTGCCTGAAGCAGTGAAATTCCTTAATAATAAAAGTTTAAATTGTGTGTAGTCCCATGAAGCATATAGACATTCAGATTTCCAAGATTTCTTTCTATTGAGTTCTTGCCATGGTTCCCAGTATCCCAAAAAGATAATTGTAAAAATGCCAGTCTCTTATTCTGGTTGCCCCTGTTAATTTTCTTTTATTCACAGTCTTAGGTAAATCTGAAAGAATATTGAAGCAGGGAACTAACCTCTGCAAGGTTGAGAAACAAATGTACAATTCTATGGAAGTCATAAAACTCTGGGATTCTGATTGAAGGGACAAATGGAAGCAGGAAGCAGATTGTTTCCATTCATTTCAAAATGCTCATTTCCCTGAAAAAAAACCTCAGCTATTCTGTTGGGTGACCTCCTGGTGAGGTTTCTCTATGTTTCTTTTAAAACATGAAATCAATCGAAATCCTACCTATCCATTCTTCCCATATTCTAGCACATTTGCCATTGATTGCTTTTTTCCAAATTTTGAGTTTCCTCAATTTCTGTGAAATGCTTCATCCCTGGAGGGCCCACCTTTGGCCTTATGGCACAGTGACCCAAACAGCAGAGGGAGATACTGTCATCAGTTTACCTTAGATGGAAAATGCTCATGCTGGATCCCAGGAAATTGGGGCACATGCTTTGTTAGTGTGATGGTGCAGGGAGACCCTTTCCTGAATTATATCAAGTACAATACAATCCCCCATTGTTTCAGCACATTGTACCAAGGATCCCCAAACCCTGTATTCATACAGAAATACTCTTTTTGTATTTGCTTTACTATTGAGTATATTCAGAATGCATTTTTGCAAAACTTATTTAAATGATCTCAAAGAAGTATTGGAAGGGAGGAAATGTCCCCCAAGTGTTGCCACATGCAGGTCATAAGAGACAACTGGGTCAATCATAATCTTTCCTAGCCTGAGGGAACAGAGTCACATGGGTGTCCTGGAGAGAGGGGCAAAGTGAGCAGCCTCTGCCACCAGCCTTAGGGTGGCAGAGATTCTCCCCACTTTCTCCTCCCCCTGGACCTGTGATCCCACCCTCCCTGGGCCCTATGGATATCCTGTACCCTGAATCTTGCAGTTCCTGCTACAGGTAGTTTTCCAAGGGTTTATTGGCCCCTGTATGTTTCTTTTCCTTCATATACTGTATTCATTCTCTGTTGGGTCATTTGTGATTTTCATATTGAGTTTAGGTATTTTGTAAATTAACTGTTTATTGGTGTATTTCTGTTATATTTTCTCCCAGTCTGGTATTTCCTAGTTGTTGCTAGTGTACAGCAATAATGATGGTTTTATTTGTTGAGCCTGTACCCAGAGACTTGCTGTGTTCTCTTACTGATTGTAATATTTGTAGATTGTGGTGGATTTTCCATTCATGTAATAACAGCATCCATGAATATATAACATTTTCACTTCATTCTAATTGCCTTATTGCCCTGACTGGCATTCCACTACAATGTAGAATAGAAGCGATGAGAAGAGATTTCTTTGTCTGGTTCTGATATTCCCAAAACCCTATGTTAAGTATGGTTGTTACCATAGGTTCATATTGGACAAGCTTAATCTCTTTAAGGAAATTCCCTTCTATTCTTGTGTTAAGAAGTTTTTTGTTTTTTTTTAAACTTCATGTAATTAACTATTATATCTATTTTAGGGAAGTTTTAGGTTTCAGAACAGTTACATTGAAAGTATAGAGGATTGCCATACACCCCAAACACTCCCCCTACTTTTCATTTTTTATTTTCCATTTCTAAACCATTCCAATCAATCTAAATAGAAATTGTTTACAAATTAAGCATCAGCTCCCTATTCCCTGACACAATCAATATATCCCCTTGTATCCTATATTCTACTTTCTATCTCTATATATTTACATTTTACACTTGGTTCATAGCTTTGAGGTCATTCAATAATTGTCTTTTTGTGCCTAGCTTATTTCATTCAGCATAATATCCTGAAGATTCATCCATGCTGTTTCTTGCATAAGGACTTCTTTTTTACACCTGAATAATATTCCACCCTCCCCACTACTCTCAACCCACCTTTTGCCTAGGGTCTTGTGGTATTTGGGAGCTCACCCTGGGACTGTGATTGGTTTAACTTTGTAACATGCCTGTCATTTCTTTAGTGGATAACTAAGTAATTTTATTTTTGGAAAATTAAAATTAGTAGACAAGCATTTATATAACTACAGTTCTAAATCAGAGCAAAAATAAATAAATTATTGTAGTTTTAAAAGAAAACTATAACAACGAAATGATGTCTAAATAAGTTTTGGAACCAACTTGGTTTTTACCACAGACTTTCCATTTTGTTTTTCTAAATGTCTTAGCACAATTCTGTAAAATATGTTTCTAACAGCAAAGAGATATTAATTTCAATGACCATAATATATGGATTCAGACTTAAAGCAGTAAGGTCAATACTCACCCACAAACACACATAATAAATCTAATAATGGCATTATTAGAAGTCACTAGTGACCACTTTTAAACTATCTCCTTTTGGAGGTAATAGGATGGAAATAAACATTCTGAATATGAAGGAAGCAAGAAATACACATTTACTAAAATTTATTTTGCTTTATGTGCAGTTAGGGGGACTTCAAATAACTTTTTAGGGGGGGAGAGGAGGTAGCAGAAGACACTACTCCTTTCCTTGATTTCTTTTATTTCACTTTGGTAAGCTTACAAATATGGGATAATTTAATATACTAGAATGCATTTGTAATCTGACACTTAAGAGAGTGTGTAGTAAAACTAGGTGTTTCAAAACCACTCAAAAGTTAGAGACTTGCTATGATATGTTTCCTATCAAGGTATAGCCAGAAGTTGCTTAATAGGATAGATTTTGTTGTAAGGGAAATTACAAAAGATGAAGAGAAACTGAAAACACTGAGATACATGACGGACCCTTGTTATTCCAAACACAACATTTTAGGCCTTCTACCATTGAAGATACTTTTATACATTGGGCTTTCCAAGCTGCTGCTGTTAAGGCAGAGACCCATTACTTAGTATCCTGATAAATTCCCTCTCCACCCACTTCCATAAAATAGCTTGGAAAGAAAAATGTGTTGAGGGTTTTATCTCAGTGATTTCTGCCCCAACTTTTCTCAAATCTTTATTCCTACCAATCCAAAGTTAAAAATACAATTAAACACTGAAATGAAAATCAGTTTTCTTGGTTTTACAGCCACATCTGAAGAAAAGATATTTTAAAAATAATTTGTAGAGTACTAACTTTCATAAGTACTTAAAATATTCAAATATCTTACAGTAGCCTAAAATAACATCTCTCAGTAAGCTAACTGGCATTAGTAACAAAAAAAGAAACACTACAACAACTTTATACTTTTACCTCTTTGGTTTTCATGTGCAATAAAACTAGTTTCATGGTCACTAAGCTGAAACTCCCAACAATAAGCCAAACAAATTATTTATTCTTTAAATGGCTGAATTCAGTTTAGAGTATATACATTTTATGTTACATTTTACAACAGTAATACCAAAAGCATATTTCTTCCAAAAAATGTAACAAAATCAAAACTGGTAAACATTAACACACACAGATTCAAAAAATTACTAAGACAATCAATTGCAAACTTTGGCTGACAACACTTATTAGTGTAAACACCAAGGAAAAGAATATAGAAACAAAAAGGAAAGCATTTTTGATCAATTTTCAGTGGCAAAGTATATGGTAAAATGAAAAACCATGAAATATTTCTATCTGTTAAGATGTCAATAAAATAGATTTTTATTTTGTCATGAACTTTATATTTTAAAAATAATTTACAGATTGCAGCTACAGATGCTCCAAAAGCTCCTTTCTTCCTGTTTTAGGAGACCTCTTGCCCCTGCTTTCACAGATATTCCATTCTTGTGAATACCAGACTTAGCATGAGATGTGTGTGGTCACTGCCACACAGTCAGTGAACAGAAAGGCACATTTTCCATTGTGAATATTTTTAATCTCTCAAAATATTTAAATCCTCAGTTTGGATAAATAATCAAGTATTCATCCAATTTTCTCATATATAGCAAACTGTACATGCTTTAAAAATATACTTTCTTCAGCTTTCTCATATATATATGTATATTCCCTCTCTTTCAGACTGGAGCTCTTGGTAGAACTTGCTTCACAACTCTGGCTGGTCACACAGTGCAATGAAATTGCTCAAATGCTCTATGGCCTTCTCCTGTTCACCTGGGGCTAGGAAACCCTTTACTGAGCTGTATTTCTTCAAGGAAGTGTTTCTGAACTGTTGATGTTCAGGAACTGGGGCCATGAAAATGGTGCTGTGAATGAGAAAAGATGAGAAAGAGAAAAGAGATAGCCAGGGTCAGGGGACCCTCAATCCAAAAGGAGGAGAGTGCTGCTGCATAAAACATTGTGGCTTTTATTTAGCTTTGGGAAAAAGAAAATATGTGTGCTTATGTGCAATGGTAATAGATATGTGATGGTTTACACTTTACTAAAGTCAGCAAGTTTTTAGGGTTAATGGTTCAGTTCTCTTTACATTCCTGCACATAACAGACCTTGTTAACCATTGTCTGACATATAGCAGATATTCTCTTTGAAGCACATAATGGTTCACAAGGTTCTTACCAGATCTTATCTCAGTGTCTTGAGACTAGAGATGCCTGTCTCCTACATAGCAAGGTGGCCTGCTTTCTGTCAGTTGACATGGCCTTTAATTGAACTCCATCATTTCTCCCTTTTTTATTAATTAATTTTTTCAGTGAAGACTATAGGAACCATTATATAAGATGATACAAGATGACCTCCTGTCACTCTTGTCTTCTTCCATAGGCACTTGAGACTGCACCTGTCTTAGGTTGTTCTCCTCTGAGACTCTTACCTGTCATTGACTACCAGTCAAGCTTTTGAGCTCTTACATGGAAGGCAATTTCATTTATATTTTACACTACTTCAGGTTCCTTATGTGTATGCTTTTATGTAGATAACTAGAAGTAAAATCAAACAGTTATTAGTATACTACTTTCTACCACAAATAATGTAAAATTAGTTTTTCATGGCTAAGTTTCTTAACTTAAATGCATTTATCTGGTCTATTTTTTCATTTTTTCTTTGAATATATGTCATTACTCTACCCTTGAAAGTACAAACAAATAAAATGCATATAACAATATTTCCTAATCCAATCCAAAATAACATTTGAACTGTTTTTTGTTTCTACCAGTGAAATGGATTAATATTATTTAAATTTTCAGACAATTCATTCCAAAATTCTGCACCAGGGTTTTCTATCAGTTCATTTTGAGATATGCTCAATGCTTTTTTTTGCAAATAAAACATCTAAAGAAACATTATGCTTATATCCAATCAAATGATTTTTTACTTCTTCCCAAACATGCTCACTATTATTGTAAAACAGAAGAGTAATACAAAAAGAACTTTCATTCCAATCACTTTTAAGAGCTCTTAACAAGTTTAAATTATAGATTTGATTACCCAAATGTATAATGATTGTTTCAAGATTGTTGGCTATGACTCGAGAAACGAAACTTAAGTCCTGGGCGAGAAATGAAACTTAAGCTCTGGAAGAGAAATGAAACTTAAGTTCAGGGCAAGTAATGAAACTTAACAAGTAACCAACTGGCATGCGTGGCCGCTACCTTCCCCCACACCCTAGCCCTTCCCCCTGCACTCCTCTTTGTTACCTCCTACCCAGCAACAACCCACGCCTCCAATCCCAACTTTGCCTGATTTTTAACCAATCAGCTAGCACCACATTACCCCTCAACCCTTTATATTGTACTGCACCTCCCCAATAAAGCAGACCTGAGCTACCAGCCTCGTCTCCGCAGTCTCTCTGCTGCATCGCCCCTGGCGCCAGATCCCCCCACCAGAGGGGTCGACCATGGCGCCGACTCGGCTGGACGCGGCTGAAGCCGTCGGCGCCACGCCGCTCGCCCCCTCCGCACTCCAAACTCTCTCTCTCGCAACAAGTGGCGCCCAACGTGGGGCACAACTGACTCCTCAGCGGTCCTTCGGATCTGGTAAGGGCTCTGCCTTGCTCCATAACTTGGCAGACAAATCCCCCTCTTTCTCGCTTTCATGAACTTTACCACCCTTGCCCCCTGGTTTCCTGCCTTTTTTCTCCTTCCAATTGTTCTCCTCTTCTCTCTTCACCTCCTCTATCATTTCTACCCCCAGCTCTCCACTTCCATTATCCCACCAGCATTTCTTTGCCTCCTTCTGCCGTGGTCCAGCCGAGGCACGAGGGAGCAGACTGAAGGTGATTAAGGGCATCGGCGAGAAAAAATGAGTCGCACACCAGTTGAGTGAGAATCCACGTATATCTCTCTTTATTGTAGGATAGCTCAGTTTTTATATACTATTCTTTGGGCAGGCTTGTAAGCATTCCTTCTTTAGTTATGTAAAGTTTACACAAGCATTCTTTTTATAGCTAAGCAAGGTTGCAGGCATAATATAGACTTTAGGTAAGCATTAGGATGTTAACTTTATAGAACATTAACTTGTGGCTTAGAAATTCCTGTTCTGATGCTAAGGTTAGATAAACCAGACTTGAGGTCAACTAGCATATCTAATTGCAGCACTAAGCTATGGTTACATTTTAATGTTTACTATCTAAAATGTTATTAAGATCCTAAACTATTTTTAAAGCAGTAGTTTTCACCTTTATATTTTACTCACATCAGAGATCTAAGGAAATCTACTTTATAATGGGCTTAAGTTAGTCAGGCATTTACATCAGAGCTATTAGCACTGTAGCTTAGA